>JACMIF010000280.1:0-46825 GCA_014805445.1 Diplogasteroides magnus | reverse complement strand
GCAACGGAGGAGATCTCTCTCAAGTGGTTCGAAGACGATGACAATCCGCCCACTGTGGAGACCAGAAGGAAGATGATCTCTGGTACTGCCCGGAGGAGAACTGCATTTCATCATTCCTTCTTCCACTGAACCTCGAGAAGCACATGGACACGCAGAATCACAAGTATGCACTGGAGCGAAAGACCCTCAACGACTATTCATTCTTTGGATTTCACAGTGTAATTGAGAAGGAAGGAAAGAATATGAGAGGAACTACAGAAGAGATGAAGAAGGTCATTCAGCAAGGAACAAGCAGAAGACTTGTGCTGAGGAAGGATTTTTTGATGGGATTGGCTCTACCGAGGAGAGGACAGCAGATTCGCAGCAATAATGACCAGATACACTTGCTGGTTTCAATCTTCGAGGAGGGAGAGAAGGCCAAAGCCAACAAGAACAGTGTAGATCAAGCTGCTCAGATGATGATGAAGGTCACTAAGCAGTCGAACCACAAGAAATTCGGACAGCTGGAACTGCTTGCCGCCCAGATACAGTCATTCTTCGGGAAGTTATACAGGGAACGCCGAGCTGGAAGGGAGAAGAGAGCTGCTGGAGAGCTTCAATAGCACTTCAATAGCCCGACATTCTGGGGGGGGCTAAGAGCGGAAAACAGCTCTGCAGTTGCAAACAACAGCGCAATGGGCACTCTGCGGACAGCAGGAGAAGGTAGTACACAAGCTTGAAATACTTGGGGCAGGATGGTATGTCATTGAAGAAGCCAAACAACTTTCAGGGAAAACGTGTGGGAGCGTAAAACTTACTTTTGACGTTTTCAGGCATTCACTTCCCATCATTCAAATGCATCGTTCCCC
Source organism: Diplogasteroides magnus (assembly GCA_014805445.1). NCBI lineage: Eukaryota > Metazoa > Nematoda > Chromadorea > Rhabditida > Diplogasteroididae > Diplogasteroides > Diplogasteroides magnus. Next base: position 45,977 of record JACMIF010000280.1, on the reverse strand, counting down.
ATGAGTGTGCCGTCCCTTTGGATTCAAAAGAAACTTATCTTGTACAGAATTTAACGGAGAATAATATTCGATCATAAAAACATGCATCATCGAGCAACAAAGACATCAACCAGCCAAATTACCGTGACCAACTTTCGCAGATTTTTGATGTTTTCAGATGTAACTTTTTTCGTTTGCGATTTTTGTAGAACTTGAAGTAATTTTTTATGGAGAATTGAAAGACGGTTCGAATAAAAAAAAGAACTACGGAAAATCTTTGAAATCGGCCGAGTTATGATTTTTCTAACAAAAACGACGAAAATCGCCTTTTAATTAATAGGATTCTCCAATCAGGCTAATATGCGACAACATTTCCAAAAAGATGAGTTGTCGTAGGCAGTGGCAAAACAATTATTCGAGCAATAAGATTGAATGATGCTTCGATAACGGTAAGGACATTTGCTCCATAGTGGAGAGACGTGCCCTATTTGTCATAAATGTCACATCTACCCATTTCACCACCCGTATTCGCTTGCCTTTCACCATCATTATCATCCCCTTCCAGAGTTCCTTTTCTCCGTCTATCAGCCCATCCGATCGCGATGTTCGAATGCGTTTCTGGTCCTGGACGGATGGAAGAAGGTTCCCTGGGAGAGTGGTACGGTAGTGACTCTGGAAATCGATCCACGCTACTCACTAAAAACGCTTTATTGATTTATATTGATTGATTTTGATCGTGTTATTCTGTGATTTGGCAACATTCTGCAATTGTACATTTCCAGACATATCGTTTCCATGACATGGCGGTCCACTTCGCATCTGCAGTTATGAATTTGGTCTCTCGAAGCGAAATCCGTTCTGGTTGATTATAAGAATTCGGCTGCCCTAACCGTCCTCCGCGTGACAGTTCTTCACGATTATGCCCTCGTTGTCTGCAATTTGAATATTTTTGGTACTTGAAGAGGAAGCTAGATTCTGTAGTTGATTCAAGCGGGAAGTGTGTCCTGAGCGAAAGTTCTGGATAGTTCGGGGTAATTCACTTCCGTCAGTATTTACGGACTTTAGTGAGTAGAAGGAAGTCTTGAAAATTTTATGTAAATAATGAGTTTCAAGTCATTCACTTAGTACTACAGCTCAGTACTGGCTGTAAAGATTAAACCACAAATGCTTTCACCAATTTTTGGAAAACAAGAACACAAGAAAACAAGCCATTCCATTGGTGAATGCCAAACAAAAGAGCCTCTCTAGTAAGGAAATGTTTGGCATTCAGGCGAAATTCAACGATCTGTGTAAATTTTGCAACTGCGCATGGCCACGTAGTCTATTTTCATTATTTAATTAAGATCGTTCACCAAAAACTCAATACCAATTTGACCCCGAATTTCCAAACATTTCTGATCCCTGGCAGCAAATTTACATTTTTATTCTCTCTGATTCCTGTCCACCCTAAAAGGCGTTGCCACGCCCAAAGCACTTTCATGCAATTGTTTGTGATCTCACCTTGTACCTTTCTGCGTAGTGTGATTCACAAACCCGCTGTGGTTATGTTTCGTACCAGTAGTGCAACTACAAAGCAGAAAACATCCAAAGGGCATGTGCTTGACTCATTGCACTTTTGCCTAGACTACAAAATACGGGAACAATGAGCAAGAAGTGTTCATCTCTGCGCATTTGCCGAATATGAAGCGTGAGGAAACATTCGGAAACAGTTCTCATTCATAGTGGAGTGACGACCAGAAATATTCCATAGTGAATTTGTGACATATTGTGACTTACAGCCCTTAGGACACACGAGAGGTGGAGAATAGAGACTTTCCGACCCACGTTTCGCACAATGATGAAAGACATGTGCTCTGGGAAGAGCGACGACGGCTATTCGCTTGACTTCCTTGAGAAACAGTCCAAAGTCCATGGTGGTTGTGCACTTTCCCCGAGCTTTTTTGTGGCGAATTGTACTTGCACTTTCAGCAAGTGTCCGTTACGTGTTTTTCAGAAAAATGAAGCGGTTTCACTTTCCTGCCAAAACCAATCGACACACGAACCGTTTGATTGGCTGCAAATAGAGACCGCACCTATTTTTTTAAATTTTTTACAGACATTTTGGGTTGAGATTTTACTCTGTTTTCCCTTTATGTTGTTTTCTTATTTTTTAGTTTATTTTCTGTTAATGTAGTTTTTGCGTTGTAATTTAATTGCTGTACGTAGTAAGAACATTATTTATGCCCCCTAAAATAGCTCCTCTCTCTCATTACCTAACATGCATGTTGTAAGAGAAAGTGAAGGTGTAAGAAGAACCGGACGGTAGGAAAAGACGAAACTCACGCCGCGCCCTTACGGCATCCATTACATCTGAAATGCACGTGAAGGAATGGGTGAAAGATAACTATTATTAGGGTGTCCCACAAATAATGAAATTTTTTCCGAACTTTATTGACAAGTAACAATACCAATTGTAGTTATCCTTTATATTCACAGATAATATCCATTGACTGCCACCACCTTGCTCCTTCTTTCCTCGAGGCTCTTGATTTCATTCCTCCAAAAGCCAGGGGATTGTGACTGAAGGATTGGGGATTCGCTGTGTGAGCGAATTCGTGACTTCTTTCAGCGTTGTGAATTTTCTTCCCTAGAAGAACGAGGCCGTGGATCAGAACAAGTGGCAGTCGCATAGGTTGATGTCTGGAGCGTACGGGGAAGATAGACCATTTCGATTAACAGCACATGCAGCTTGACCGGGGTCTATATGTCTCAATTTTGCTGGACGCTGTTAGGGATTTTGATCTTTCCGTGCTTGGGATATTTGGGAGCGGAGCTTTCGGTTCATTTTCTCTACTTTCTTGATGAACGCCTCCATCGCCATACTTACCCCTTTGAAAGTAGACGATAGTAGAAGAATTCAAGGCAATATAATCACAAATGGATGAAGACTTTCTTCCCAAGGAAGCCCTCTTCGTCGACCTGCTGTATCGTTAAACATTTAGACAACCAGGTGCTGGTCCGGTGGATTATAGTAAAGGAGTCACTTATTCACAACTTGATGGAAACCAGCTTGGGTTAGGGAATTAGAGAGGTTGCTCTAGCACGTGACCCATCGAGCCCTCTTTTGAGCACCCAAAAGGTTCTGTTTTATGCACCATGTCGTAGATTTCCGTGCACTCCTCATCAGGTGCCGGTGAATGGTGATATTGAAAGTGGGTACTGTGGTCGCCAGAATTCCGACACTCTTGCCTGGGTACCACGTCAATGCAGCGAGAACGATATTGTTCTTCCTCGCTACTTCGTCCGCCACGTCTTCTATTCCTCAGGCTGTAGATTCCTTTGTTGAAGAGGCAGTCCGATAAATGAGCCGTGGTATGAGAGCATGTGCAGGGACCGGGCTCCTGAACTGTTTCGGAATGGGCGCCCTTCAGTTTTCCACTAGTGCTGAAGTGATGAAAGAGAAGATCGAGAAAGGTGACTTGGCTTTGTTAGATGGGTCTATTTTAGCCGTCTTTTGTAAGCGTGGCAAGTGTCCAATGCTCAGGACTCTCTCATCCAGCAGATCTTTCAAATGTGGCCTGCCATTTGGCGCAAACAAAGCAGATTGATCACAATATTCTTCTTCATCTCGCCTTTATCTGGATATTGCAGGATTGTTGAATCAGGTCTGGTTAGCATTGCGCCCTAACCTGCCACTTCCCAATGTTGGTCGATATATTGTTTGTTTTCATATCAGCAAGGAAAGGTCCTGACCAGTCGCGTCGAAAGTCGTAGGCCCTTTTGAAGCGTACGTGTTTCATATTTTCAAACGGAATATCGTGAACAAATTAGAAAAAAACGAATATCCGTTCGTACCTTCACAGAGATCGTTCGTAGGTGTTCTCGCATTTAATCGACAAATTTTAGAATCCAAGTTGGCTTCAAAATGTGCCTGCAATTGATGCATCGAATTCTCGATCTAGACGGTCTAAGCCTTTTTCAAATAAAATAATATGAATAAATAAACAAATAAACATACTGTCATATTTGATATAATTGGATGTGTTAGTTTGGCCAATTTGGCTTCAAAAATTTACGATTTGAACTCTTCTACGATAAGGATACATTCGATTCATTTCTTGGTTCTTATCAAAGAGCTGAAACATATGTGAATATGCAAAAATGCAAATGATTTTGAGTAAGGGCAATTAGCGGGAAAGAAAGGCACGGCATGGGAAGATGAGCATTGTTTCGGAAGACTACAAAGCACCGAGAGTCCAGTAACTGCTGTTCCACTTCATGTTACCTTCTGTGAAGAAGGCGCTGACATCTGATTGAAGAAGCTGCGCCACGACCTTTTTCAGTACCAGACCCATGTTGATCTTCTCTTCTACCATGTGTGAAATGCACAGTGTCTGAAAGTGAAGGGTTACGTACGTGGCAGACAATGTTTGATCAGGCAGGAAGCGGATTGGATAGACGAGCAAGGAAGATGATGGGTAATAAATAAAGGGCCTGTAAGAAACACCCCACAAGTCAGACACGTCGCTTGATTCTCTATTCGACTTCGCGATGCCTCTTCACAGACCTCGACGTAGAGTTCTTTTAGATCAAAGGACCAAATGAAAAAAATGTTGAGAGTCTTCACCGTCAAGGAAAATCTTAATTAAGCCTCGTTTCCCAAGTCCAAACAACCAAGCAATCAGTACAGCGTTGATTAGACGACTACTTCTTCCCATTCATCTTGCTCGCACTTCTCTTTTCTAACCTTTATCCGTTCAAGAAGAATAGAAATTCAAGGCTCCACAAAGCAATTTACTTGCGTCAGCGAAACTTTGCCGATTTCGCATACAAACTGTCATCTCTACTACAAAACCTAGTTCGTGTATACATAGCTGTTGTTCCTTTGTCATTCTTTATCCTGGGCGATTATTCTCAATCAAGGAGAGAGAATTTCCAGGAAAGGAATAATGAGGAGAATACTGCTCATACTAACCTTCATCGTAGTGCTCAACCACCTGTAAACACTCACGTCTAGAATAGGGGTTCTAGAACGGTAATAAAGTGCATTTCTCATTCATCTAATCTCCGCGGAGCGGTTTTATCTACGACGAGATACACAACGGCCCCGAGTGGATTAGGCGAATGAGGAATGCACTTTATTACCGTTTTAGAACCACTAGTCTAGAACGCTCATGTCTATTCAGGAATATCGTTTGTTTTCCTCATCTTTCTGTCGTTGCTCCGGAACACACGAACTAAATTATGCTGCGTAAATTTTATCGATCTCCAATGGACAAATGGTATTTAGGCATGCCTAATCCGTAAGACATTAGTGGTTACGTATGCCACTTTTCCATCCAAAGCACATGTTTCTCACTACTTATCTGCCTAATTGTAAGGCGCCCTAAATTCAAAAATAATTACAATGGCGTGCAGAACTGAATGTCGATCACCGTGCCGAATTTCGTTCACGATCTCAACGCTCATACACATGCTTCATATGTGTGACTTGATTGTATTTATAAGACCTATTCGTTCATCGGTGTCTTCATTATCGATGCTCCGACACTGACGCGCTTTATGATACATTCATGATACATACTTCATTTTCTCTTCCTTCGCACAACGCTTGTCCTTTATATCTAAGAGACTAGGCAGATGGAACGCGGGGTGAACGTGAGCGCTTTCATTCCGCGCGATCGACCGCGTTCCATGGAACGTTGCGTTCAAATGAACGCGCGTTTCTCTACATAGCGGTCTGTTTAGTGAGAACCAGACCGAACAGAGAGATGCGGAATAATTTGTTTAGGATAGGATTCAGGGTTGTATCTGCGAAAGGAGAGACGACCGCTAGGAATGAAGTTGGATGGCTTGAAACGAACGGCTGGCAATATCTGAGCCAATTCACGGTCTCTACTTGTGCCCCTTTGTCTGGCTACAAATACTGCCTTTCAATCTCTCTCCCCTGTTGAATGTCTGTCTGTTGTCCTGGCTACGACACCCACAGAGGATGTCGGATTATGAGGGATGCATAGAGTAAGAGATAGGGGCAGCCACCGGTCACATCACAAGATCGCAATGGATATTTGCGCCATCATTGTGAAATTAACAGATGCGTCATCATTGTCGTCATTCTCAGGTGTTCACTTCTCACTATTATGGCACAAATGTCCGTTGCGATTGTATCTCTCATCCGAATTACCCCCCGAATTACGACAAGTCTGCAGCTGATTTTGATGGTAGGGAGAAAGAGGGGGTTATTATGCAACCTATCTGAACTGTTATTCCTTGTACGCGTCTCACACTTGGATTCCACCCTGGTATCTCATTTTTACGGGCTATTTCGTCGATGCGGAATATGTTTCAACTGGGAGATAATTAGACTAGAGTAACAGTACATTTAGAATGCATAATAATTCTTCATAAATGAGCTTGAATTCCACTCGATCTGTTCGAATATGTGATGCATTTACGTTCATTCTTCCTCCATGTCTACAGCCAGTCGTGCACTTTTTCGTGCAGTTGGCGAGACAAAACAGAGTGCCTAGATTAGTGTGGGGGTAGGGAGTACGTTATTGACAACCGTTCATTTCTAGTCGTCTAAGTTCACTCAGAGCGGTCGTTTCTGCGAAGTTAGAGACGACCGCTCTGAGTGAACTTAGACGAATAAAAATGAACGGCTGTCAATAACGTACTCCCTACCCCCACACTAGCCTAGATAAACAGCGCATGACTGGCTAGAAAATACGCACAAATGGGATGCGCACATGGAGGTAACAGAGACGATATGATAGATAGAGCCCCGAGGTGAATGAGATGCACCGAGACTCAATTAGAGACTGCGCTTCAGGTGGACAAATTGAATAGCAAGGGGAGATGAATAGGGCTTGAAAATGAATGCATAAAGTCTGAAGAGAGGTGGACGCACCGAATGAATAGACCCTGACTGCGAGAGACGCGTATTGAAAGCGGCTATTTCCCTCAAACACTAGTATTACTGAATGGAAATGAGAAGCCCATTGAAGCCTCAGAAGGGATTATCTCGCTCTCATCGATCGGGGTAATCGCTGCGAGATTTACTTTCACGGCTCGGCGTACTCCTATTGTCTTCTGGAGTGTGCCATCCACCACCATTCCTAGTCTGCGTGGACTTGACACATTGGACTACGGTCTATCTCTATTAACTACCAACATCCGATTCCTCTTCGCTTTTCCTCCTACATCGCCCCTTCTAAACAATGCCCATAGGACCGGACGTCTACGAGGGCACGAACGTTGTAGATCATATCGACCACGCTCAACAACACACGATGGCGGATCCCCACCAATCGATAGAGAGCATGATACCAGGTGAGACTTTCTCTTATTATTTTGGAAAACCAACTTGATATTCCGAGTCACACACTTCATCTGGCTGACGACTGTGCACTCTCAAATTTGCGTGTTATTTCGTCGTTTCTCTGACCATTAGCCATGATTAAGGTTTCACGCTCAACATATAGAGGCTGACTTTCAACTCCATTTTACACAATAATATCAAATGTCCTCACGGTATCGCTACTTCTCTGCTTTTGCAGCCCATTCAAAAAAATAAACGTTCGGCTGAAATATGTTTCATACCATGAGCAAAGGCATACCAAACTAATGAATATCAGTATCAGCCGGGATTCGTTTAATAAAAAATGCCCATATAAATAACAGGTTGGACGAGACGTCTGTGACGAGGAGGCTAAACAACTGTGAGATTTCCTTTCTAATATCAACATTTGCAGGCAGCAACCAACGAATGCACTCGCTCAATATGACGCATCAACAGATACAGGTGAGAGTATTTGTGATAGACAAGACCGGACATTTGCGCCATAATGGTGAAGTCCACTGATGGTTACCCAGAAGCACTTTGGACAAGCGGGGTTACGTAGTCCTACTAGCAGCCGACCTTACCGGTGGCCCCACCTAGCGTTATCGCTTGACGTGGCAGCACCTTTACCTTTACCGTTTTACCTACTGATGCACCATGCCATAATGGTTCAAGCGCCCATTTCATAATTGTGGTGCAAATATCCATGGCGCTCTTGTCCTTCACCCGAGAGGGCGAGTGAATTCAGAAAGACGAGAACGTCATTGATATTTGTGGAAACCATACGGGGAGTTTGTAAAGCACTTCCCGTTGGGTACATATAAAGATCCCGGGCGAGATGAGACTGTGGGGAATTTGAATAGACTCAGGGCGAAAACCTTTATTGATTCACCCAGCGGGTAGCGCTTCATAAAATAGACTCCTCTGGTGGATTCGTTAAGAGAGTGATGAAATAGTGATCGAACGGCCTGTTTTATTGTGGAAAACCAATTTGATATACCGAGTACCCACACTCTATGTGGCTAACGACTGTGCACTCTCAAATTTGCGTACTATTTCGTCGTTTCTCTGACCATTAGCCATAGTTTTGAATAGGTTTCAGGCTCAACATATAAAGGCTGACTTTCAACTCCGTTCACCACAGTAATACTTCCGCTTCGCTACTGCGCGTCCAACAGAAAGTATTAGAAAACCTATATTCCGGGAACATGGAACTGTCAATACAGAAGGTGGTCCGTGGCCACTCAATAAGGATAGTTACCTAGAATCCGGCGTTCCAATCTGTTTTTCCATGGGATCTTTTTCACGGACAACCAACGAGGGTTTCCATTTTCAGAGTAGCAGTTTATGTGTTATTAGTCTATAATGCTACTCAGGGCGAAAGTCCTATTGGCCTTCAACGGCTTGTGCGCCTTTTCTGTTTGTCTTGAAACATATTCCACCTGAATTTTGCTTCAAATCCACAAACTCGCTTTCAGGACGATGGCGTGTGGGTCATTGCGAGCAGTTTCGTCATCTTCACAATGACCAGTGGTCAGTGTAATTTCCAAATATGGATCTATATTTTATGGAAGTTACAATCAATTGACTTTCCTTTTCGAGCTGCTGTAATATTTCTCTTTCAACGGTTTCAAAGGTTTTATAGGCATGAACTGTTATTCGTATCGACCGGGAAACATTAATTAAACTATCAGCTCGGGAAATGCGCATTAAATATTTGAAGCTCGGGTCATTCCAGGATTCGGCCTTCTGGAAAGTGGTCGTGTTTCATCCAAAGACGAAGTGAACATCATGGTGAAAAATGTGATTGACGTCATCTTCGGAGGTGGGAGAGACATTTGTGCTACAACATTGACGTGAATTTGCGCGCCATGTCTATTATTATTGTGGAAAACCAACTGGATATACCGAGTACACATACTCCATCTGGATGACGACTGTGCACTCTCAAATTTTCGTGCTATTTCGTCATTTCTCTGACCATTAACCATGATTTTGAATAGGTTTCACGCTCAAGATAAAGAGGCTGACTTTCAACTCCGTTTGCCACAATAATAAGTATCCATGTCGTTTTCCCAAATGTTCATGCCCGTGCTCAAGCACATTCATAAATTCCATAATGCAAATCAGCCTGACTTTATTTGTGGAACACTTTAAACGTACCCTATAGCTGTCACCTCTTACAGAGACGAATTGAAATTCAGACTATGACGTTCTGTTTGTTTCCAACTCACGCAGTCGACAAATCAGACAAATAGTTTCTTTAATGCCTCAAATATCAACTATGAAACATACATTGATGACTAAAACAACGTCAAGGTTTGTTGATGGGAGGAGGGCCCCGGTCCACCCGGCTCGTGTGCGTAGCTGGGGAGAGAGAGGGTATATAGGAGAGGGAGAGGAAGCGACTTCTGTACCTGGCGAGAAGACGGCATTGAGGGTGACACACAGGTTCGTACCCTTCTCAACCCCGGGTGACACACAGGTTCTTCCCCTTCTCAACCCCCGGGAAGGTCTGAGATGAGGTCCACGTGGTCTCTAGAAGGGACATGAGACGCAAGTCTCTGGTTCCGTGCCAGAAACAATGGTACCGCTCTCACGGGCGTTTGGAAACGGAACCGACCAGCAAAGGACACGAGCTGAGTGCGATTGCCATACCAACACAATTCAGACTAGTCTCGCGCCAGAGAAACATTTTACCCCCAGAACTACCAACAATGTAATATCATGCTTCGGCTATTCTTGATTCGATTGGGAAGTTAATAAATAGGAAAATCGACCTATTCCCACAATCGATGCGGCAACGTTGGTGTGACCAACGAAGTTTAATTTTGCTATATATAAAGACAAATAACTTGAAGTAATTGAATCACAAGAACGAGATAAATATATATTCATTGTATAAAATTTACTTAACGTGGTTATCTCGGCATTCGCTGTGAAACATACTTCTATCACCAATATACGATCTTGTTTTGTGGGAGGAGGGCCCCTGTCCACCCGGCTCGTGTGCGTAGTTGGTGAGAGAGAGGGTATATAGGCGAGGCGGAGAGGGAGAGTGGCCGGGTGACAGGAAGGAGAGCACTCGCAGTGACACACCAGCCTCCGTTGCTGTATTTCTGTGAGCGAAAGTCCCTGGACCTCGAGGCCGAAAGGGCCCTCCCCTAGGTTGGGAGACCACGGAATGGAAATCGTCAAAGCAAAGAGACGCACTCCCATAGAACAGCATAGGGCTTACTCTCGGGTCATCCTTGTTTTGGTTTTTCATCATTCCAAATATGTTTCATGGTAGGCATACATAGTTTTTATGTTCTCCTAAGTCAGTTTCATGTTATTGGTCGTACAGTTTAGAAATAATTATCAAGCATTCTGATAATGTTTAGAGTAGGGTGGACGACGCAGGGCAGTTATTGACAGCTTTCTGCAAAGTGAGAGACAATCGCTCGGAATGAAATTAGATGGCTAGAAATAACGGCTGTCAATAACTGCCCTGCTTTGTCCACCCTTATCTTACAATTAGAGTGAAGAAATAATATGAAGCTGGTCATGTAAGAGTTGGCCCTCTCTCCACATAGTTTAAGAATTTAGGTCTTAGATTTCTTTTTTTTTAGAAAACGTGTAACTGGGTCATATGCTAAAACTAGGGATCGCATTATGTAACGATATTGACAGCCGTTCATTTCTAGCCGTCTAACTTGATTCCTAGCGGTCGTCTCTGGGAAATCAGAGACGACTGCTAGGAATGAAGTTAGACGGCTAGAAATTAACGGCTGTCAATAACATTCCTTAATGCGATCCCTAGTCAAAACACTCGAAAATCACATTTTCTTTTACTTTTGCAGAGCACTGTAAATAATAATGATGCCCATTCCAGGTCTTTCCTATTGGATGTTCGGTTTCGGTCTAACCTTCGGCGACCACTGGCCGAATCCTTTCGTGGGGGTCGGGAAATTCCTATTCGATCCTGATTCGGACAAAACCGTCGTCCAGGTTACTGTAGCTTACTGTAAACAAAAATTTCATGATATGTGCGAAATTCGACAGCTATCCATGGTAATTGTGGGAGAGATATCAAATTTATAACCTCTATGATTGATAGCTTTCCCATGAAGCAAAACTGAACTCAGCTAGAATTTTTCGCCAAATGTTGATTTGGAGGATGAAGCATGAAAGATGAAGAGCTTGATTGGCCGAAAACCATGACGAATCGAGGAATGGAATAAACGCTTTGCACGAAGGTCACGGTAGCAGCGATAAAAAGATTTTCATTTTACAGGACTTCCAGGGCTGGAATTATGCCTCGTTTATATTCCAGATGAGCTTTGCGACGACGACGAGTACCATTGTTTCAGGTAACATTTGTTTTAATGAGTTACACGGGATATTATGAATGGAAAGTTAAAATGATGACAATAACGTTGTTGTTCTGTAGGAACAATCAAATCATATGTAAAATATTTAAATATTTTTGAAAAGGTTGACACAAAATTCCTAACGACAATGCATGATTATAGCGGGAATGGCAGAGCGCGTTCGCCTCAAAGGCTACATATGCGTTTCATTTTTATTTACGGTGAGCTGAATCGATCCTTGGCCTCTGTTGTCATTATCCTAACTCATTACCACTATACCACAGATGGTGCACGCGATCCCGGCGCACTGGGTGTGGTCCGAGCATGGGTTCTTCTACAAGCTGGGAGTGATCGACTCGGCTGGTTGCGGCGTGGTTGGTTGTCTATTTGCAATTATTTGATTTATTTTATTGCCAATATTGAACAAGAAAAATAATCGTTCTACACCGATGTTGCTAGCAATATTATCATTTTGAAGCATATATGGTTTTAGGCGTTCGAATATCATACTTCCTCACTCTGGAATTGAAAAAAATGACATTCGATTTGAAACGGCGAAAAACAACACGAACCATTACCACGAGCAATATAACCAGCAAAAATAGCGCGAATATTTTACGATTCACGGAAAATAATGTTTAGGTTCACCTGGTTGGAGGAATCGCAGGAACCGTGGCCACTATCTACCTCAGACCGCGACAAAATCGCTTCGGCGAGAAAGGCCAACAGCAGTTCAGCAATCCTACCAACGCTTTGCTAGGTGTCCCTAAAATTCAAATACTGGTTTTCCCGCCAAGATTCAAATACAATTTTCCCGCCCATAACTTCCGTTCCATACAGGAACCTTCATGCTCTGGTGGGGTTGGCTGGCGTTCAACACGGGCTCCACGTACGGTGTCAGTCGGTACAAGTGGCGATTGGCAGCTAGGTTTGAGTTTAAATTCTTTCCCGCCAATATTTTTAAATTCCTGATTTTCAGGTCTGGTGTTGCGACGGTCATGTCTTCTGCTGGAGGCGGACTTGCTGTTATCATCTTCTCGTGCATTCCGAGCTTCTCGGACAAGAAAATCAAGGTACGGTAGTGTTTGTATACTGTGCTTATCGCAAAATGACTAATTTCTAGGTCGACATGCTGATCGATGCACTGCTGGCGTCGCTTGTCTCCTCGACAGGTGAGGGGGTTGAACCTTCGGGGTTTTGTGTGACAAACCAATGTCACAACCACTACACTACCGTCTTCCAGCCTCGTGTCTGTGCATCGGCGCGTGGCAGGCGCTGGTGATCGGGCTGATTGGAGGCTCACTGGCGCTGCTGAGTTATCTGGTGCTCGAGAGGATTCAGGTGAGAGATTCAGATGAACGATAGCGCCATAATGGTGAAAATGGTGAAGAAAACTGCCTGATTGTGTTCACTTTAGAATTCTTTTTGGTATATATAGATAATAGTAGTTGACTCATTGATTGAAAGCAGGAGCTAGCGATTATTAATCTCAATAGGAATCTTTATAGATAAGTGACTCAAGAAACTTAATGCATACGTTCTGCATTCAACAATAAATTCTCTAATGTGATTCTGTTTCAAATTATGTTTCAAACATGTGATAAAAAAGTTGGTGGAGCGCAAAAGCTATTCAGTGAGCGAGCAAGCTTCAAAATATTATAAAAAATATTTAGAATATCATCAGATTTCTAAAAAAATAATTTGAGCTCGACGACCCGGTTGGCGTGATTCCCGTGCACGTGATCGCATCGCTGTGGGGAATGATCGCCGTGGGTTTATTCGCACAGAACGACAAATTCGCGGTCAGTGCCTTTTTGCACACAGAGCCTAACGACGAGAGTGAAAAGCACTTATTATTGTGGAAAACCAACTTGATATACCGAGTACCCACAGTCCATCTGGCTGACGACTGTGCACTCTCGAATTTACGTGCTATTTCGTCGTTTCTCTAACCATTAGCCATGATTTTGAATAGGTTTCACGCTCAAGATATAGAGGCTGACTTTCAAATCCGTCTACCGCAACAGTAGAGTCCATGAACAATGACGCTCTAGTAAAGAAAGTATAGATGCTTTCGTTTTGATAAATGAATAGCAAAATATTATTCAGTACGAAGTCACTCGTGGCAATAACGGACTGTTCTATGGCGGTGGTTTCACGCTGCTAGGATATCAGGTATTTTTGTGAGATAAACTAATTTTAATACATATCTAAAAATATATAAAATATTTTAACAAATTAAAAAATATATAAAATAAAATAAAATAAAATATTCTATCCAGTCCCTCGCCATCATCACAATCTGCGTGTGGAGTGCCATTTGTGGCTTCGTCATTCTATTCGTGAGCCATTTCTTTCTCACTTTTGAATCTCAATCAATATCACAGCTTCCGCATGAATGTTTACGTATTTGTCAAGTTGTTGAAATCTATCTTTCTAGCCCCAATGTCTTAGATTTAAGAAAACTAATTTTGCACAGACACATGCTTTAGAAATAATTTTTATTTTATATTGTAATACAGTTGGGATCCAGTGCTCAACATGACAACATCAAAACACACTGAACTGCATCCACTTGAAACCAAATCGAAAATTGTATTGCTGGAATAGGGTGGAAAATCCATGCAGAAATACATTTTCTGTCGTCTACTTCCTTCTTTATCACATGACAGAGACAACGCTCATATGGAATAAGACAACAGAATAACATGCACTTTTCCTTGGAATACATAGCTACCCTACTAAGGAATCAATTAGCTACCGTAATCTTGCGATCATCGTACGAATTGCCTAAGTATACCGTATCATTTCCAGCTCCTCAACCACTCTCCCATTGGCCTGCGACTCGAGTTGTGGGAGGAACAATTGGGTGCTGATCTACGTGAACACGGACTGGCAGGACACAACATCGCCAAGTACAAAGTGGAGAAGAAACTGACTACCAAGTGAGCATTGGCTTGTGTAATGGAGAAATTACCGCAATTTGATTAATTATAGATTAATTGTACCCCAAAAGTTGTTACGGCGTATAGTCTCTTTTTCTCCCGCGGTGTAAATGTTCCGTGAGCAATACGAAATTCGTCCCCTATCATCTTTCTCTTCGTAGCTTCGACATAGAACGGTCCTCTGGCCGTACTTACTCTCTCATTTTCCTTCCCTATTTCTCGCCTCACCCGGAAATACCGGCCGGGACCTGGTAATATTATTGTGGAAAACCAACTTGATATACCTAGTACACACACTCCATCTGGCTGACGACTGTACACTCTCGCTATTTCGTCGTTTCTCTGACCGTTTTTCATGATTTTGAATATGTTTTACGCTCAACATATAGAGGCAGACTTTCAACTTCGTTTACCACAATAATGCTGGATGCGTGAGTCTCGCCTGCCGGAATGAATGGAAGGTAGTGCATGTAAACGGTAGTACCGTGCTCACCGACTCGCCCGGAATTACAGTTTTAGAACCCCTAATGCGAATCTCTCATAGGTGAATTACTATTTTTGCCATAAATTAACTTGATTTCATTCGTATGGAAAACGAAATTTATTCACTGCTCACGCGCTTTCATTCAATTACACGCATAATACGCGTGTAATATATATTTAAGAATCTGACTGTGGTAGATATTGTCGCCCAAGCATCGTATTTTATCCTTGTGATGTTGCACTCAACCCCTTGTTATAAAATACGTATTTGGTGACTGTGAATCTTTGCTTGTTACATATTAACTGTGTTGAATCGGCACAGCCAGCAAATCACATACAGAATTCGGCAACGCTGAAGACCCAGGCGGGAAACTTTTTATTTGTATTATTTTTACGATAGCAAAATGAGCGGACAGTGGAATTCTGTATTATATGAAATAAGTTATTACATTTCAAATGACTCCATAAAATATTCATTGTATGGAAAGCATATATTTTATCAGGTCCATCATGGCCGTCATGAAAGCGATTATCCGATGGAAGAGGATAACGAGAGAGGGAAGGAATCGGAGAATGGGACTGAACAAGGATGGCACAAAGGTAGAGTGCATTGCAAGTGCATTGTCAGTGTAACTCCGAAATTATCGATTTTTTGGCTATTGAATCATTAATTTGGCCATGCGCCTAACCCATCAGATTGACGTCGGCGATCATTCACTTTTGATCACTATTGTCGTTTCTCTTTCTCCACGTCTGATTTGGCATATCTTTCAGCGCCAACATGTAGGCTCATCAAAGTCGCAGTAATTATTGAATGTTGTTTCCGTTTTGCGTTAAAATAAATAAAGCAGAAAAATAGTAACAGAAATACAATGCAGGCGACGACTGTCAATGATGCATTGACTGTAGACACGGGTTACCTCAACTACTCGGGTGCGGACGGACTGACAAGGAGAAACAAACGTGAGTTTAGCATGTTTTAAATGGGTGGATAATTTCCTGGCCCGACGGCCAATCTATTCGAATATTAATTTCGACCAGAAATTCCCTGAATATTTCCAATACGTTTTTCTTATTTGGGGCAAATACTCCTGAAATACTGATTGCGGATTGTATCGAAGGAATATATTTTGGGTCTTATTATGCGTCCTATCCCAACTGTTATTCCTAATACGCTTCTCACACCTGGATGCAACCCTGGTCTCTCATTTTAACATGCTATTTCGTCGTTACGGGATATGTTTCAACCGTGCGATAAAAAGACTAGAGCAACAGTTCAGTTAGGATGCGTAATATGCGTAAGCCGTTACGAAATAATACAGCCGCTAGATTTCTTTTAAGTACGGCTACTTGCAACTAAAAATGACACAGCATTTCCGGGCATTTGCTCCGTAAAGATGCAGTGAACAAACATGGGTCGTCTCAGCACAGAGGAAGCGAAATACAATTTATCCTCGATGTAATTTTTTAGGATTAGGGTTATGCATCAGGAAATACCTATAACGTATCTAATCTCCTATCAGCGCTAACGATGTGATGTACCTGGCCCAACTGAGCAGTGCCGGCCACCCCAACTCCGGCAGTTGCCTCCTAAGATAAATTTTATCACACACATCTTTGAAAAAAAAGATCTCTCGAACGTGCTCAAGAATGTCCAGAAACGCACGTGGTCTGCGAGAGCAGACGCAACGGTTCCTTTCTCGTTCGGACAACAGAGCATCCCGCTATTCTTGGCTCGTGCGTAGATGAGGAAATGCGAGGAATTTGAAGCCTTCCTCTCTTCTCACTGTGCTTGTCTCTCATCTGCTACAGACTAGCGCTTAGGTGGATAGTGGATATGACGAAATTCACAGATCCCAGAAAAGACGACCACTTGAGAGTCCAAATTCCGTGCGTCGCTCTTTTCTCGTACAAACAACCGCGTGTTCTCGTACCTGACGAAATTCCTCGCTTGTCTTCGCGCTCTTTGAACCGTTCTTCCTCTAGCTTATTTTCTGTCACCCGCAAAATAGTATTTTCTGTCACCCGCAAAATACTGTGAACGCAAGAACAATGGTTTCGTGTCCGTATTTCGGTTATGTATCATCTGGATTGTTAATAATGAAATAAGGATACGTTCGACTGTGTATCTTACAAGAAAAATTCTAATGAAATATCAGCTGACAATTCCAGATCTTCATTCAGCACTTACTTCGCTGCTGCCTTTTGCTTTTGGTCCAAAAAGAAATTGGTCAAAACTTCGGGAAATCTATTTTTTCGTGACGTGGGTAGAATGCCCTATGACCGCCTCCCATACTTCTATTCATTCGAATGCACTTTATTGCATTCTTGATCATTTTCAACACATGAAATCTCAGTCTTGATCAACTCAAAAATCTTCTGTGCCAAGTGACAGCTCTTGGGGCATTTGCGCAATGATTTGCTTTTGATAGCTCATTTCACTGTTATGGCGTGTAATTTCACGTCTCAGTTGTTTTGGTCCCTCTGAATCTTCACCCCTGATATCTGATCCCGGACTATCTCTCCCATGTGGTAGGCACATGGCACAAACACCCAATAAATCACAGAGCCTTGACGAAATCCCTGGATCTCTGAAATCACATCTTTAATCTCTTCCTCTCCGCCCACCAAATTGCGTAGGTATTGGGATGACTTGTATATTGTCCTTTGATCATCGGGAATTCCGTTCTCCCCCGCACATACGCGACATAGGTCAATAGGTCGACAAGTGTTCCTGAGGGTTCATGTGAACTTTTTCTCCTCTTGTTCTTCCTTGCTTGTCTTGTTAACCAGTGAAAAAAAATCACGACGCTGGGAAAAGTCAAGGGAAAAGTCTGTTTGAATTTCTAACACTACTGATCCAGAGGAATCCGTTCGCTCTATGGATGCACCGTGAATGACCCCAGAGACACTCGCGTAAATAATAACGAGATAATAATGGGGGCGAAGTGAAAGTGATCCATCATATCCTTCGAAATCCGAGATTTTCAAAGATCTTCACCCAGGCTGTCCCAACCCTGAAATACTGAGAAGACTGCTCGGAAGTGCGTAATGCACTGGTGCCGTTTTTATCAGAAATCTTCATTTCTCCATTTTTGCATGATTGTCCATAGTCATTTAACCCAGCTGACAGCGCGTGATGTTAGCGAAATGCTGATTGATGACCCCGTTTTCTCGTTTCCCGGTGCCAAATCATGGAGATACAACGACCTATGTCTGTTGTGGAATGTTTGTTTTCACTTCATTTCGTGTAAATCTTAATACGCCGATTCATTCAAGCAAAACTGTTACTCCGATCCTCTTTCCCTACTTATTGTCGACGTGAAACATATTCAAAGTCTCGATTGGAAGTCGAGTACGAAATATCTTTGAAAGGCAGAACGCATAGTCGTCAGTAGGGTTTCTAAATCAGTAGTAAAGTGCATTTGTCATTCGCCTAATCTATTCGGACCGGTTGTCTTTATGAGTGATAGACAACCGCTCCGAGTGGATCAGACGACTGAAAAATGCAGTATACTACTGATTTAGAAACCCTAGTCGTCAGTCGAACGCAATGAACGTATGTACATGATATAACAGTTCCGTTAGGATGCATAGTATGGCTAAAGGCAATCCCCGAAGTCAGCTGCTCACGATCTTTACTATAATCTGATCCCTCCTTTGTGTTACTCTTCGACCCCTTGTTCTCCTCTTTCACCCACTACTCATTTTTTTCGCCCCCTCCCCTCACACTTCATTACGTCTCAGTGTAAGCAACAAAACGCAAACACACCACTACCTACCGTGTTGTTTGTTCTTATTTTGGCAACAGCAGCAGCCGTAAAGTGCCCAGGTGCTTACACACCTAATGCAACAGTTATCTTGTTAGAGTCCATGGAGATAGGAGAGAAATAGAGTAGACGCGCTACCCCAACTTGAAGCTAGAGAGTGTAAAAATTGAAGGGAAGTAGAGAAAATGACGCTGTCCCTCCATTAGCTTCTGCCCACGGGTGGCAAACACGGTGATTCAGCTCCATTTGTAGTTGATTCGTACTCGTGAATAGTCATCTCTAGCATCTGAGGGAAGACGGAAGGGGAGAGAGAACGGAAGCTAAATGAAGGAAACCTCTCCTAGAGAACCCTACATGATTCAGCAATACGACACCACTTGAGAGCAAGCACTGTTGGCCCAATGACTGCTGCACTTTTGCAGCTTTTTCCAGTGTGTGAAAGAGATCGCGGTCGACCGCCCACACTGTTGGCAAATCAACCAGCAGAGTGCACATTTTCTCTCGTCCTACTCACCTAATAGCGATATTGAATACGGTATTGCAAATTATATTTATGATCTCTTCAATCTCCTCTAAGTGTACTGAAAATGTGAGATTACATATAGACATCAGAGATTTGATTTCACAAATCTGACACTCAAAATGCAATAGAGCTAGAGACTCACAGACCAGGGAAACAATCAAACAATGTGACGCCCATACTCGATATTTTCTAATGCCTTCAGAATCGGTAGTCTCATTAATAAAAGTTGAGCGGAACGCTTCTCACTACCTTCGACTGGCAACCAATCCAATTGGAATAATGAGAAATGCACTTTCCTACCGCTTTAGAAACCCCAGTCGATATAGCAATGATCATCGCTATACCGATCAGGTGATGAAAGATCAATCATTGTCGGTTGATCAAACGTACAGGTCGTCATGAAATTGCTTCCTGAAACGAGTTCAAACAACCACAATCTTTGAAAATGGTCGAATTCCACAAGCGAAGATATCTATCACTCAAAAGTCCCTGATTATGAAACTTCTTGATTTTCATCAGCGGCAATAATTATTGGCATGATTCACAGCAAAAAAACGTGGAATTCCAATTTTCGTCCCCCGAACCCCGCAACGGTGTTCCTAAGTAAAACAAGTATGCAAACAACCATTCACACACCATCTAACAATGATTCATGTCGCGTTCTAACGGTCCCTGATCTCCACCCCGCGGTTGTCTAGGAGTAAGCAAAACGGCTGGAGAAGGGGATAATGGGGAGGTTAGAATACAGTGATTCATGTCCCATTGCATTCCTCCTTACTCAGAGTGTGCTATGGGAAGTAGAGCTTCTTCTTGCAAGTTTCCATCGCCCGCGCAGTAAAACGCAGAGGAGGAAGCCCCTCGGGTGAATCATTTCCCCACCCTCTGTCTTTAACCTCCATTGAATTGTTCTCTCTCCTTAATGAGAAACGAGCGAAAGGATGATGAAAATGATTCATCATCCATAGTTGCATTCCTTCACTGATGAAAAGACATGATTGCATCACGAAACGCAGTACGGTTGTAGTACGTCACGCTGCCATTGTTACACAAGCATTGTTAATTGATGTCCCAGTATGACAATATGTTCGTATTCCTGTGCTATCTAGCAGTTAGGATGACCCTAATGTAACAATCCTCAGCATCTTCCAAGGGTATTCTCTCAGATTCATCGGAAGAGGCTATGGTTTTGGTTCACAGGCTGTATGAGAATTCGAATATGTTTCACTGGTCCTCTATCTCGAAAGATATAGCTTTCGTGAAACATAACCGATCTCGCATACGAGACGCCAACCTTACTATGGCCTACCAAAAAATTCACCCCAAACTTCCCTGCGCTGATGAAAAAAGGTTGCGTCACAAAATGCACAGTATGTCGCGCACACATTACTAACTACTATTGTTTGTTGGTGGCCCTTGAGTTTCTAGTCTTGAGAGGTAACATTTTTGTCGACACATATCGCAAATGAGCACAGTATTGCACGTTTTTCAACCTATTTCGAACTACCATATCTAAAATTTATAGTTGACGTCGAAAGACACTACAGTGTATGAGAATTGTTGCAAATATGAACTCTCTTCATCCCTGAAATTATCGTGGCGATAAAAGACGAGTTAATTGCGTCAAGAACTTCTATTGTTTTTCGTTGATCGTGGTCAAGTTTGGCAATCACTTCCACAGAGATTGTGCACAATATTAGTGCGACTAGAAGAGATAAGAGAGTTCCGGAGTGAACGGCGACAGTAAATGTAATGAACCACGAGATTGTTGCTACGACTGCAAATTAGTTGATCACGAGAGTATTTTCAATGAGAACAATTCATCGCACCGTTCGGAGCTATTTTTAGCAGCAGTGAAAACCATGTAATAGGCTTCAATAATAGTTTATCAATCCATTTACTGCCATTTTTGAGGAACGGTTCATGCAATTTTAAAATGTACAACATTTTTGCATCAAATTCACTATTATGGCGCGAAAGTCCATGATTCAGTTGGTATGCACACCTGTATACTCATTGAAGATTGTCATGGAACAGTAAACAGACTAATAAAGAAGTAGAGAGTCCACCGTAGTCTATTCATTTGACCTTGAACGTCAAGGCAAAGATCGAAAATGTCCCTTTCGTGATTACACAAAGATCAGACCGTCTGTGTTCTTTAGAGGAGATGTTCTCAGAAAAACAAGAAAAGTTAGGGAACACCCAGCCAACGCCCAATTGGTGTTCCACTTGTTAACCTCAAAATCCTACCTCACGGTAAATCTTGATTTAGGGTTACTGTGCTGTACCGGTTCTGAACCAGCAAAGTTCCAATCCCATTTTCTTTTTGGAGCACATACCTCGACATTGAAATATTTCATTTTATCCATATTGCAAATTTACCGTTCAGTATAGAAAATCAATATTTTTAGCAGTTAGCATGCTGCGTCAATCGACCGCTGATCCTGGATGGCCGGGTCCAAGCAGAGTTCATCCGCTCAAGAGTCCACGCCAGGGAAGGAGGTACCGTATCCCAAAGTTACAGTAACCCCAATCTGAGAACTTTGGTCACCTTATCATAGCGACATCAAGATAGAGTAACCTCCTCATTCAGGATGAGTGTCGAACCGTACGTGCAAACGTGGCAGGAGCAGATTGCGATGACACCGAGATCAGCAGACAGAGAAAACAGACTGCATATAGAGATTGTAAATGAAGAGAATTGAGATAATTTTGTGCATCACATATGGTATGTCGAGATTATTGATGAATTTATTAATCCCTAATCTTGTGTATGAACTTTGATCAACTTGGTTTGTGCATGGACTTTGACCACCTTATCATGTCAAAGGGATCAGATCACCTTATCTCGTTCATGGACTTCGATCAACTTATCTTACCTATGAACTTTGATCGACTTAACATGTCCATGAAATTTCCATCAACTTATCTTGTCCGTGAACTTTGATCACCTTATCTTCTGCATGGGATTTGACCAACTTAGCTTGGCAAGAACTTTGATCACCTTATCTTGTCCATATGATTTTATCAGTTTAGCTTGTCCATGAAAATCGACCATCTTATCTTGCCCATCGGATTAGAACACCATATCTTGCGCACGAACTATGAACACCTTATCTTGTTCATGAACTTTGGTCACCTTATCATAGCGACAACATCTACTTGGGAGATTAGACGAATGAGACGCTTTTCACTGATTTAGAAAACTTAAGTTGCATGAACTGGTGTTTTCTGAAGGAAGGGACGTGGGTTGGTGAAGTTAGAGCTGAGACGTCATGCTGAAACAAATATGTACGGCACCGTTTCTCGCCATCCAGAGAGTCAACAGGTTGATCTTCTTGAGCTGCTGATGAGCCTGCGATACATGCGCATTACTCATTCAGATCATTACTTGTATTTATTCGACAATGATTAATTATCGAGTTTCACAATGTGTATAAATATGTGTGTTACTAATCATCGTTAAGTCGGTATCATCCACCGAAAAATGGCCACAGTTATCATCAATCTTGTGAACCATATACACTCATATCAATTTTGCTCCCTCATGGAGTTTGTGGAAAAAATGAAGTATTGTGAACTTCTCAGCCTGGCTCTGACGACACTGTCATCTAACCCCCGAGTCCCCCAGATCCCTTCATTTTTCGTTCCTCGAAAACGAGGAAACTTGCGTCACTCGGCACGCGCCATTCTGCAAGAAACACTACTACAAGAGCCGTAGGAAGGGGAGTGAAACATCAGAAAACTCTTCTGCAAGATGTGATCAGCTGCTACTCCTGTTTCGTTAATCCATGAGGCAAAAATCACGCTTTTTCTTGGTTTTCATGTATTTCAGCTGAAATATAGCTTCAGGCGTTTTTAGTCGACCTGTAGTATTTTTTCTTACCGTTCAGATTATAAAAATGCGGAATATTCCCTTGTCGTCTTCGCAAACTGTAGAACATGCAGATTCAACCTTTCTGAAGATCCTCTCTGTACATTAAACGAAAGAATTGTAGGTGCAGTGTCTTCCAAAACGTATGAGTCACTCAAACTATTATTAGTATATGTTCTCTTTGTGACACTCGCCTCATGTGATTTAACTCCCACGACCCGGTCAATCGACCCGTTAACCTGATCTATTTGTGTACGGGTCAGTCATATATTTGAAGACCCTGATTTCCCGGATCTTGCCCCTGAGCCTCAAAATATCCTTCTGTCTTGAGACTGCGTACTTCTCTCTCGTTCCACACTTCCGGACCGATCGGTTTTCAACCGGCGAATCGGATGGCTTTAGCGTTTGGGTCTCTTGGGAATCCCTTAGTCCCTCGTGTTCAGTCCAGCTGTAGATGCTATGCTATCGTGTCTAAGTATTCCTCGCGGAAGCACTGCCGGGCGATTCTCGGAACGAAATTCGATCGTGGTTATGACGTCTATTCGATAGGCAGAGGGGGCATGTCTAAGCAGGCTGGACACCAGACACAAATCCCAACAAAGCACAGTTCTTAAGGAACGATGTATAGGAGGATTATCACAGATCATCCCAGCTGGCTGGACCAAGGTTGGCTGTGAGCAGGATCATGAAACATAACCGTCCTCGTATTGAAACTGCCAACCCAACGCTTGGCATCAGACATAACTCGCAACAATGCACAGTGCTTAAGGAACAATGTACAGGAGGATTAGCACGGATCATCGCTTGATTTCGCAAACGATAGTGGTTTCGGCACTGATTGCTGAGCGCTCAAATTTCTCATAATCTTTTCATAAAAGGCACATGTCTACAGTGTTCAGCTTCGTGATCAAGTTGAAGTTGTTCATGTAGACAGACGATTTCCTGGTCCGGTCGTCCCAAAGATTATATCATATGAATTTGGCCTGCATGTCACGCCATCAGAAAGAATAGAAGATGAAGTATCATATAAACTCAGATTTCTGCGGAGCTGTTGTCTCTACGCTGGAAAGACTCCAAGTGGATCAGAAGAATGAGAAATGCACTTTTCTACCGTTTTACAATCCCTTGTATACACGAACTTTGGATGGAAAAGATGTCATGTTGAATACAGCGTTCCTCGATCACCCCACCACCCTCGCAATCCCAAACAATTGTACACTATACTGCCATCTTAGGTCTCCCATCAACTCGCATTAGATCGTATTTGAACCTTGCACCCCTCAGTACCTCGTATCAACATCCTTCCATCAAGGGAAACCCCATTCTTTCTTGGTCTATCCATGCTAGGGATGGCACAATGATTACTTTACGTGATATGCTTCGCAGAAGATATGTCTTCAAATACACGGTAGCACTGAAAAATATGCGAAACAGAAATCAAACTGCCGATCATAGTGCATGCCAACCCCCCATTTCTTGCAGGATGGTTCATGGTTTGAAACTCTGCATTGGATAGCTCCAACTGATAACTCTCCATCAAAAGTGCGGGTGCATCACACACGAGACAGGGTACTTTGCCGGAAAAATACAATTGAGTCATGGACTTTTGCGCCATAAAGGTGAATGCGATCGGATGCGGTATTATTGTGGTAAACGGAGTTGAAAGCCGGCCTATATGCGTTGAACGTGAAACCAATTCAAAATCATGGCTAATGGTCAGAGAAACGACGAAATATCACTCAAATATGAGAGTGCACAGTCGTCAGCCAGATGTAGTGTGTGGGCTCGGAATATCAAGTTGCTTTTCCACAACAATATCATTCTCAGCATCTGTCCAATTCATCATCACGGCGCAAAGCCCCGTGACGTTTCTCACTCATCCGTACACGAGTTCTTGATGTCTGTAATGTTCTCTGCCAGGAATAGAAATCCGTTTGCAGAAAGTAGAATGAATTCGTCAAGGATGGGGAGTAGTGGTGGTGGGGGAATCACACCTAGTTTGGTCGAACGGCGACATAATTCGATTATCGACGAGAATACAATTTTTGGTGGGTATTTTGATAGTCCTCCGAGTGCTGTCATCAGACAACATTTTTGTCATGAGTGGTGATGGTGGTGGTTGACTACTGATCAGCGGCGGTATTCGTAGTTTGTCGAAGTTTCTCGGAGGCACTAGATTTACTTTCTAAAACATATCCGTAGCCACTTGTGCATCCTGACTAGGGTCTCTAAATCGGTAGTCAAATTCATTTCTGTTTCTTCCATTCTCCGCAGAGCGGATGTCTATCGTTCATAGAGACAATCGCTCTGCGGAGAATAGAAGAATCAGACATGAATTTGACTACCGATTTGGAAACCCTAATCCTGACTTTGGTGGTAATACCGATCTGAGTCTAGTATTAGTCAGAACGTTGATTGAACATCAGACTTCCTCGTCGGACGATCATCAACCGAACGGAATACACTTTTAGTGCCTGCCCTTTCAATTTGGCACGGACATTCGGAATGGCTCGGCTAGAGTTCGACGCGATCAGACGAGCGTAGTCTAATTTCGTACCATGTACTGTAACAATATGTCTATTGTTAGTACAGTGTACGACGTTTGATCACTGTGGACCTATCCTTGAGCCACTCAATGATTCCCCACGAAAATTTTAGTTACCCCAAGTCAGCGACGGTTTGTAAGTGCGTCAGATCAAATCCCATCATGTGATTTCTGCGGTTCCTGGTTGGTATGAGTGGTTGAATTAGGGAAGCGAGGCGAAATGAGCAATTGTGGTGTGCGCAAGAAGAAGACTTTCGACCCTCCCGCGCCACAGTGCTGCCTCGCCCAATTTCACGCCCCAATACCATTAGCGAGGGGAGTTCAGGGGAAATTTACTCACCCACTCCTGACCCTCCCCATAACAGTTCTATCACCGTGGACATGGTGCATCGGCTCAGGAGTTTAGGAGGACGTAGGCCGGCCTAGCGGCGCAACACTAGTGTAGTGTGTGTCTCAGTCGAGGGACCGCGCCCTCTAACAACACTCAGGTCTGCTGGGGCGAAATCTCATCAGTGAACGAATTGAGCGTTCTGTGCTCTTTCAACGACAACCGAAAATAAACGAAATCTAATTGAGTTGCGGTCTGTGACAACAAATTGTACGTGATCATGTACTACGCTTTATAATCTCATACAATCTCGAATCCTCTTGCGATGCTATATGATAGTGATATGATCGACACAGCAAATGATCTAGAGCATTGAGACTGGTGTCACAATGCTCTAGATCACCAGAGCCTCACAGAAAACAGTTCAGGAGTGGATGATGACATGAAAATGGAATGCAGGAATCAAAAGGGTGTATGCAGCAGTCGTATAGCATTCCTATCAGTACATGAGTGTATGATTGATGACCAAGGCTTATCTACGCAATGGGTGGAATGTCCCCGAAAGGTTGGGCTCGTGATCCAGCGGCCATTTCTCGCGATTGAGTCATTACCGAGGCGAATGCCATCAATTCTGAACATTCCATCCCTGATTTGTATAGCGAAACAGAATAAGGCACACATTTTTCATCTTATTGTTCTAGTTGAGTTGGCGAACGGTAGTTGCATTTTGCAGAATGAAGGAACTAAACATGATCCAGTTGGTTACCCCGTCCGTCAAATACGACTGATCTGATACGTGGCGATCGGGTCAACGTCCAATTCTTACATACACGTGTCTTATCAATCCACAAAAAAGATCGTAGAGGTCATCAACCAACTCCGTCTATGCTCTACGGTACCCAATTGTAGGTTGTTCACTCAATTAAGAGAATATGCCAGAAGAAGAGGATGTTCTATTTTCGGACAGATCACTCCCTCTCAACCCCTCCCAACGATCCAGACGATCCACGTAGTGACAGAACAGGGTTCCCCGACCGCTGACGTCATTAGGTTTCCACAGCGGCGCCCCAATGTCTGGCGTTCGAAGATGATCTGGACACGCCCACTTTCGGGGCGTTCGGCCAATCAGCGGCCGCCGCCCCGCCCCCAGAGGTTCTCGCCTATAAAAGCGGGCGGTGGGCGCGGCCCGGGTGTGGTCAGTTCACATTCAAGCACTCTCTTTCGTGCTTCACTCTCGCTCTCTCGCTCTCACTCTCTGAGCCGTCTCTCGCCTGAGGGCATATCGCGCCTAAGCTCCGCCCACTTTCCGTTGATCTGAGCTTCATCCGCCTCCACCCTGTCTCGGACGCCCCTACCCCATGGCTGCATGTCTGCCGCCGTGGCGCTACACTCTCGACGACTGCGCCGACCTCTTCTGAGCTCGGAGCCAATCCTGGCGCACGTGCGGAGCTCAGGGAGGATGCGTCGCCAGCCTCCGCCGAAGCCGCCCTGGAGCGAACTGGAGCACAATGAAGCCGGATCAAGTCGATCGAAGTCCTGAGGACTCATCCTGAAGACACTTCTTCTCTGAAGACATTTACTACACTCGCTAGCTGGAGGATTCTCGAGCCCCCCGTTTGCTACTCTGCACGCTTGGACATCCTGTACATCGTGTACAGTACACCCCCACCTTCTCCTTCCTTGTTCTTTCATCCTCCCCCACCCATTCACTTATTTATATTTACTCTGGTTATGATGGTTCATCTGCAATATATCTCCGCTACTGCACTTTACTTTGTGTGTGTTGTCTCTTCTCTCACGCGACGAGTGCTTTACGCCGATCTGATTCATGATCTCAGCCGCCCTTGTACTTGCCCAAATAGTCCTCCAAATAGCCGCCCGCTCTCTGGTTGGCAGTCTGAATCTTTTTAAATATCTTTTCAACGAAAAGCATAGTGATCATACTGCCAACCATAATAATGTGCCCATTCCGAGCCTGAAAGGCAATTGCTCTGTGTCTGTTTTCTATATGATTCCACGGCGCAGTAGCCCTATGTCCAGCCTTGCCTCGAATCGAATTTCATGCCCGCCTCTCCTCATTCCCACTTGATGAGCGGTCCTCTAAGGACACACCACGGTTCGATTCTTGGCATGGTTGGCAGTTTGACTAATTTATCGGTTATGTTTCACAGATGGTATATCTTCAAATATATAGTAGCATTGAAACATAACCCACATAATTAGTCAAACTTCCAACCATACGATTAAACCACTTTCCTTTTTGACTCTGTGCAGGTTTCTTGGCCTCTGACTGAACTCTCCGTAACTCTCCAAGTCTGTTTCGTTGTAGTTGCAACAACCAGCACAGAGTCAAGTAGTGCCTCCTCTGCCATTCGTTGTTGTTTCCTATTTGTCCCCTTCCCCCTTCCATTCTCATATCACTACAGGTTCACCATCAACGAGCGTTTAAGTCAAAGACGGTTTTTGTCTGCGGTTGTTCTCTTTATGACTTTACTTCCACACATGAATATATCTCGTTAATAAAGTGCTTATGCTGATATTTCGTCATTTTTTGAAATGCACACACACACACACGAATCAGCTGACGATGCTGACATGGCGAATGAAGCCAAAGGGGAGAGAGGGTGTCACGGGGAATGGTTCTCTGCTTGTCTGCACTCTCTTCTTGGTCCACACTCTCTCGTGGGTGGTCGCCGCTGCTGCTGCTGTAAGGAATGAACAAGGCCGAACAAGGTATTGTAAATAGTTTCGACCAGGAACACAAACGGTCGGTAATCGATATGCTTATCACATTCCACTATGAACTATGAACTCGTTTTGTGTGTGTGCGTTGTGTGTCGATGTAGATCATGACGTACAGGTTCGCCGAACAGATCAACACTGCTTCTCTTCTCCCCCGTGTCCTTCACAAGTGCGCAAACCCAGACCGAGCGATCGACCCGCAACGGGTTGAGCTAATCATCATTGTCTCCTGTGCGCAAAGGGATTGCAAGTGCTTCGTTGCTCTCTCATGAGATGCGCTCTCTCAAGCCGTGATAGCAGGTCAGGAGAGGCGAGAAACTGCTTGACGCTCCAGTACGCCGAATTCATCGTGCATACTCTGCCACAATGTCGACACATCGTACATCAGTGTATGCGTAAATAGTCCAATTTGTGTGTCATTTGTGTCCAGGAGAACAGTCTCCTGATCGTTAGGATCATCCAGTTACATACTCTAATTGGACACTCGAATGCGAACACTAAAGATTGCCACCGTCGTCCAGTGTTTATTGCGTGGTCATCTCTTGCTCTTGTACGATCACGCGTATGAGATCAGGATGACAAGAATTCCTTCAGTGATCTCAGTAAATTTATGGGACAATATCACAGACATGTGAGCGATTTCACGAGAGAATCTTCTTGATATACCACGATCTCAAAACAAAAATAGATCGAAAAGCCGAAATTGCATCGTTTCGCACTGTGATCTGTACGATTTGTTTTTTTGGAAGCATGAAACAGATACGTGAGCGATGTCACAATTTTAGCAGAGTGAATCTTCCGTGAGTGATATACTATGATCTGCTGCACTTTCCATTTCACTCCAATTAACTTCGCTCTCTCTCTCTTCAAAGGCTATTTTCGGCTGCGCATTCCTGACCATTCACGACACGAGAAGTGAGTGAACAATCAATCACATCCATCACCAGAACAAGAGAGGAGACGAGAGATTGTCTAATCACCCTTGCAGCTCCCCCCTTGCAGGAGGACGAGGAAGAACTAGAGGGGTGGCTGCGTACGGACCGTGCAACCTGCTCCATTCACCTCCGCCTTCACTGACTATGCTTATCATAATGATACTAGAGCTCGCCCGGTGCACCATGCTAGCGCTTAAATTGAGCTTTTTTGTTGTCTTGCACGCCCTTGAGCAAGTGTCCACTGATTTGACAAGTCACACTCGAATATGTGACAACCTAACTCAAGAGGGTGTTGGTTGGTGGTAGTCACTTGATGAGATGGGCTGATTTAGAATGGAGGGCGCTGCCCTGCGGTCACATTCCTTTCTCGCTCCCTCTCTCTCTCTCTGCTTCACCCCCAACCCCTTCTTCATACACACACAATAAGTACGCGGTACCTGCCCATGATCGCTGAGCGCCACTGCGAGGAACTGTTCCAAAGGGGACAGGGAATACTTCTGGACTATATCATCCTTGTAGTGCATTGGATAGATGCGAAATCGTGGCCCATGGGGTGATTTCACAGATTTTATACAAATTTGAAGGGGGCGCTCGTCCTTCAGCACTAAGGACATGTTCCACTTGGGCAAGAATAACATCGGTTCTCTGTGTTTGAAAGTGTCCGAAGGCTATATGAGGAACATAACTACCTACAAATGCAGATAGTACATCAATCTTGTTACGACAAGCCACGTGTTGCATAGTGTATCCGTAGACGGGCTGAAACATCATTTGCCAGGTGTTATTTATAGTTCCACCAAGACACTGGGATTATTTTAGAACGTTTTTTTATTCGTGTGATCGGGGAGTTAAACGTTCGGAGACATTGGTACTGTCAGTGGTCACGGCATGGCTTGTCGAGTGGGAGTTACGCAAAAATAGTTCCAGAGCCTGCGAGCACTCAAAATAAGCTTAAATGCCCTCGCATAAACATCAAAATTGTACGTACAGACTACTGTAAACACATCAATCAGTGAGTTATCTATACGGAAATAGTATCTAACAGGGTTTCAAAATCGGTTGTAAAATGCATTTATCATTAGTCTGATCTCCGCGGAGCTGCGATCTCTACGTTAGACCGACAACCGCTCCGAGAAATGCATCCTACTACCGATTTAGAAACCCTATTAGCTATTTCTATAATAGGAGTATTCAAACGATTCCTCACAGCAGCCTTCAACGAATAGGAGGCTAGCTGTGGGAAGGAATTGGGGAAGGAATAGTAAGTTTCTCTGACATTTCCTAAATTATCGGTGTGTGATGAGTGAGCAAAAAGAGAAACACCCGCGTAGGGCCATTAATCACTATTGCCCCAACATGCAACAAGCACAGGGATATCTATTTCCGTACGTTGTTTGCTGTTTTTCCGGCTCGTTGCCCGAAACGACTCCATTTATAGCATTCAAATGACTCAAGGAACGTACTACGGGTCATGTGATAAATAGATACTACCAACATTGCTTGTTGATGCTGATGCGTATTACTTACTTACTAATAACTACTGGTTTTCTAACCTCTTGGGTGCAACACAGTGGGCTAACACAACCATCATCACAATGAAGCGGCTAAATGTAGCGCTGCTCGGACCATTTCTCGTCGCTCCACAAGAAGGAAGTGTTGTTTTCTCTCATTTACAGTGGCAGTAAAAAGCGGTCATGATTTCGTGGCGGGACCTTTTAGCGCGGTTCCTTAATACCTTTGCGACCGCGCCTTCCACCACACCCTCCACTTCACTTCATTTCACTCACTCCACTTCTTCATGGGTATAACTGTCTGTGCGTCTGTGCTCTCTCCAGTCCCCGTGCTCTCTCGTCACGGACTTTGTGAAACCGCATCGAATTAGCATCAACCCGTTAACAAACGCGCGCACAGGCCAATCGTCTAGGGGTTACCCCGATCTTGGCCAAACAGATAAAATAATTGTCTTTAACTGATCTCCTCTGAGCCTTAGTCTCTAAGGACGAGGGACAGGGTGTCGGGAGAGGGTAATGACGGGAAATCTGCCCATTTGCTACAGTAAGAGGCTCTAAATGTGGAGAAGACACGGGGAACTGAAATCAGACCACTTTTTAATTTCCAAGAACAGTTCTCTTCTTAGGGATCTTCGCTTTGAAAAATGCTTGTGTAGGAACAAGATTTGAGCATGAAGGGTGTATTTCTAATATGAGTAAACTGCTCCATGAAGAGTTCCGCCATATTTGTGAATTTTGCTGTATGATGGCAAATCATGACTCAAGAGCCTATATTTTTATTCATTCAGAGAATGACTAGACAGAAAAATGGCAGCCTCTACACACAACCCACGCAATAAACAATATCTATTTCCACCATGAAAGTTAGATAGTACAGGCCATAAATATGCTGTCATGACGAGAAAGCATTATTTTCTTTATTTTTCACATGTTGTTGTTCTTGTGTCAGTTCAGTAAGTTCATCTGGTGAGATCGACGAACTTTTCGCATGATGTTCTCATATACCGGGGATTCTCATCACGTACAGTTGTCTGCAATCCCATTGGCATGCGGGACTGTTGTGAGTGTTGCTGTAATCAGTAACGGTCACAACAGTTCCGAAAGGATAAACCAAAGCACAGTTCAGTCGATTCAATCAAGTAATGCTAATCAAGACGACGATAAAACAACTGCTCAAATCCTCCTCGGTATGCGAGGGAAGGGGAGAATGAGGAACTCGTGAGTGAACGAACTCTTGATCGACGTTCAAGGGAAGGCCGCCGCTGTTAATTTGCAGCCTGTCGTTTTTTGCACATTCCTTCGATTCTCTTCTCATCGAGGGGATCTCCTGCATTGTCCCATTTGACTGTTTTTTTCGAGCATTGCCTCTTCCCTAATTTTTAGGATGATAGTTCACTAACAATACAACATGCGAAGGAAAGTTTATGACTAATCGTGGGCTATTGTGGATCAACAACATTGTATTTTATTGTATACGAGCGACTCCTCCGTGTCTCTTCCTCGATGAAACGCTAATTCGAATGAACTGCTCTCATTGCTTTGCTCTCCCTCTCCCCATTCCTTCTTTGTTGCTCTTCTCTTCTCTCCTCCTCCTCCTGATTAGTCTCCATCACTGGCTACCGTCTCTTCCTCATTCCATCGGCGCAGTCAAGCGACCCTTTCAATCGGTGCTCATTCGTCTCTCCTGAGCAGTAGTCTTTCGACCAGCGGCGACAGCCAGTTACAGGAGGGGAGTGGCGACAAATGCCACATAGGGAGGAGTCCAAACACACAATAGAGACAACAGTGCACCACTTGACGAAGAAGTAAATCACTTCCATAAATAACCATAAATAACCTCTTGTGGTCGTACACATCTTTGACCCAGTGCTCTTTGAAGCGTGGCAGGATGCGAGAAAGAACAGTCACAGAATGACTTGAGATGACGCATTTCCTTGTCCTTCTTTGGTCTGGCTGACACGAAACGTGCACTTTTGTATTTATTGTAGCGAGGGGAAGTTCTTCTTGAAGGGAAGTGATGTTATCTGAAGAAATCTGTAGGATGAAGGGATGAACGGATGGATATTTGTTCATTAGAGCATCCGGCTCTAAAATCATCCGATCACGTGGTGCTACAAAAGTTAGACGTCTGTAGTGAGAGGTCATGCGAATTTCGGGGTGAATAACAGATTTGTTGTCCTAGGACTCCCTGTATTAGGCTAATCGTTACGATCACTGGTCCGTGCACTGGAGCACATCTAAACGGTACTCTTGTTATGAATGAACATGGAACATGGCTAATTGAAAACGGTGGAAATCAGCAATATGTTCATGTTCCTATTTCTGTACCATCTAACTGAAGTTGCTTCATCAGATGAACAAAAGAGAGACGCTCCACCAGAAGACTCTTCTCTGGTTAGCGTCCTCTGCTATTCTGGTCCTCCATCTCTGAGAGACTCATGCGGCACAACTACTGATTGGAGTGCGCAGCTTGCGTCATCAGCTTGGCCCAAGTTAAAGAATGGCACATGAGCATACAACAAAGAGCGGCTCGTACTAGGGTTTCAAAGTCGGTACTAAAGTACATTTTCATTCGTCTAATATCCCCGGAGCTGTCTATCGAGAGTAGTTAGAAGGAGAAACTCGGTTTACTACGGATTTTGAAATCCGACCGTGCACCAGTAAGCATCATTTTGCTATCCTACGCGGTATACAATTTTTGAAGACGACCGCGTAGAAGAGAATCGGAGTTCGCAATAGCGGGGCACTTCTATCTTCAGCGCTAAACTATAGTGGTATGTGAGAGAGGACGGCCTTTGGGGAGAAGATATGCAGCTCAGCCCAGATTAGTAATCTGCAGTGCATTGTTGTGATGCAGTGACATGTGCGTCAGCAGCATGGCCCCACTCCAAGCAGGATGCACACATCTTCGCCATCCCCTCTCCATGGTAGTAGTCTATGATGGGAAAAGGAGCAACTGCTGTAGAGGGGGGAGTGAAGTTGAGAATCTGCACATCCTTCCGACCTTCCCTGCATCCGGAGATGCAACCCAGAGAGCGTGCAAATGCACAGAATGAAGAAAAGCCATGTTTGGCTATTATGATGAAGTAGGGATCTTCCAGAGTTACACATATCATTATGTACAGACTATTGAGTACAGACCTAAGTTTCTCTGTTCTGGATAACTAGCTTTTCGTTTGTATTGTTTCCCGAAACTAAAACGTTATATCAGAAATCCCATGTATTCATGCAAAACACCACAAAAAGAGGCGTATCAGTGCAAGCCGGTAGTGTTTCAGATCTTTGTGTGATTACGTTGTATAGTTCGTATTGTATTTCCCGTCAAACGCATGTCCCAATTAGCACGTCCACAAAGCTATGTATAGCTTGGCCACAGACGTTTCCCGAAACGTGTCGGGCTCGTGTTTCAATGTCTGCACAGCACTGGACTAAGGGTCTCGTTATCCGTTGCTGCGAATAGACTTGCGTATATATTACAAGTTTGACCAGGGATCGAAAGGAGTTATGTTTCAACGTCCTGTTAGAGACTGACCATGCTTCTTTGGATTTAGTCGCCATTGCATTCGAATTTAAAACAATAGTGAATCTGAAGCCCAATTCGAACATATCGCACCTATGCAGGAGGTCAATCAGGAGAGTGATTATTATAAAGTTTTCTTTGCTTTGTTACTGGAATCAGTAGTATACATGAAACTGATGATTTCATAAGGCTTTCAGACATAAAACGCAGCTGAAACACATTCGGAAATGAACAAAAATCAGCAAATTTTTTCACATGGTTTGATTAGCGGTCGTGAGCAGTAACACTGTGGCTCCGCAATACAGTTTTCCACTTGGCGATAAATACCCAACGCTGTGTGCTTGGAGGAAGCGTGGTATTTAGACATAAAGTTAACTGAATAGCCGAACGCATTTTTCTATTCATGCTGTCAGCATCCACACTTCCGAGAACAAGAGACTACATATCACATGCAAGTGCGTAATGGCCGTGTTGTGTTTCATAGTCGTGGACAGAGTTTAGCCTCAGGATATCCGATGACCCTGCTACTTTTCACTCGTGTTTCCTGCTTCTCTCGTGAGCGGCTCTCTCTGAGCGCCACGAGACCACTCAGCCGGGGAGAGGATTGAGGACAATGCACTTGCGGGCTGGCATCTATTTCGGAGATTCATCCGGGGACCTATTCTTAGCTTTTTTCGCATCTGTCATACGAGGAACGCTGTGTTGTTGATACTCCGAAGTCACAAGAGGGAACTTTTCAGGGCAAAGAACTTGCGAATTGGCATCTATTTGGGAGAATCAGAATATTCTTAGCATTAGCTTCGCATCACCCACTCGTTTGTGAACGGTTGTTTTCGGGGTCACAAGGGATTTTTAGGCAAAAAAACAGGGAAGAGTACTTGCGAACTGGCATCTATTTCGGCGATTCAGAATATTCTTAGCTTCACATCATTCACTCCGTAAATGTTTGTTGTGATTCTCCGGAACCACAAGGGAATTTTTTTGGGCGGAAGGAAGGGGGCCAAGTACTTGTGGACTGGCGTCAATTTAGAAGCTTCAGCCTATTCTTAGTAGTTTCTCACATTGTCAGCGCTTGTTTACCCTAGCCTCCGGGGTCACCAAGGGCGAAATTCAGAGAGCGGTCGGGGAAAATTACCCTATGCGTGGTGCGGAAATCCTTTGCCGTCCCATTTCGGTCTCATCAACAGCGGAACGGCTGCGTAAAAGAGGAAAATGATGAAAACAGGGGAAGTTTTGACTGGAGCAAGGCCATCTGAACGTCTCAGCGTCAGCTAACTGACCAATGATTCGAGCGTCATTACTGTTTTCTGAGCGTTCGTCTCAACGCATCTGGGAGTTCCTTATTTACGCACCACCATGTCATTGTTAGTGAACAACAACAAATTAGCAAAGCAAGGCTGCTGAATAATGCGTCATGACATGATATAATCATTTCATGACAATGTGTGCGCGTTTATTATTCAAGTAAGCTGAGTTCAAAGTCAATCTATAAATATAATATAGAACTTGACCAATGGACAAAAATAACTAAGAAATAACATGCAAATTAGAGAGTGCACAGGCATCTTTCTGAAAGCGTGTTCGTACTAGCTATTTATAATATATCAGCTTTGTTTACATGACGAATGAGCTCGAAAACAACCTGACATTTATTGGCAACCGTCTGATACTACACATAATGCCAAGCATAGTATGAAAACAAATACCAGCTGTGCGCTATTTCTGGTAGAAGAATAGAGATCCATGAATTTTTTGCGCATGTTTCACGGCAATCAGAAATACTATGAGCACGAACTTCATACAATTGATTTGGAATCGGACCCTTCAAAAATATCACAATTATAACACACTGGTGAATGATGAATGAATTATTTATTTTTGTATTGATGGTGAATTTCTCTACTGCATCCGATGAAAGACAAAACCTCCATGGATTTTTGCGCCAATAAAATTAAACACTTCATCTTTCCATTTCATAACTATGGCGCAAACGTTCAGGGCGCTCTTGTCTTTCGCTGGCAAATTCTTATAGTGTTTTGGCAGGTTTTCTAAGCTACGAGGGGTGAAATGTTTCCGATTTGAGGGAATTTTCAAGCTGATTGGGCTGATGAACGTTCAATAATCGGATCGGCGAGTCGAAATCGCAATGGAACGTTCATTACACTGCAACATTTGTTGGTTGTGGAATGTTTTTTGCACGCGCGTATGTGCCGATTTAGAAAATAATCGCGCGCGGTCATCAACCGAGTGGAAAGAACGTGACTACAGTTAGTATGTATGTACGTAGTACACAATGGAGCAAACAACCTGTGACTCCCTCTGTTCTGATTACGGCCCTAATACTATCACCCTTGATCTACGAACGCTTTTTGCGATTTGAACTTTTGCACAGATTACTGCGAATTTGTGTTTTTCAGCAGGGACAGTGAAATTGCTGAGAGTACAGATGGGCGTTGGACGAGGAAGGGCTGGAGCACCTCATTGTCTGTGATCTCCGTAGCTCCTAATCTCTTGCGAGCCCTCTTCTAAGAAGAAGAGAAACAACAGTACGGGTGAGGCTAGGGAGGCTAGAATACACCCTCTCTTCTATCACGGTGCTCCCTTCCAACTCAAGAAACCGCGGTTGCAGACTGTCGATTCATTCATCATCAGACTCTCTCTTCAGAGTAGTTGCCTCTCAGGTATTAGATACCATTTCTCAGGCGAGGAATGAGAGGGAGAGGAGCAGTGCACAAATCCAATTATGCACCGAAACGAGAAGGGGACCAATGTAACGCGGAAGGAATGTTAAGAGGGGGAGATCATGAGAATGAAAGGGGTCCCATGTGAAAATCGTCACATGGTTTGCTGGAATGTGGAACTGATTTAGTGGTTCTGTGTGTTGAAATAAAAGTTGACGGCTTAATTACTTTCTAGCGTTTCAATGCTACAAAAAATTTGAAGATATGCTGTCCACGAAGCATAACCAATAAAGTAATCATTCTGCCAAGCATAGGAGAAATGCAGGCTCTGCCATCAATAACTGACTTTCTGCGACTTTCAGCACATAGCAATATATTTGCTAATATACTGAATCTGTCGGTTCTCAAACCACACAGTTTCCTGTATATTGAATTGCAGTTTGAATGATTTTTTGCACGAGAGAAAATCTTCTTGTTGTGATGCATAGCATCATTTGGATAGATATGCGGATATAAAATAATGCGCATAGAGACAAAAATGCAGTAAGCATGATAACTATTGAAGAACGTGGTCAAGTTTTCAGCAGGGTTAGACGTTGAGTACTCGGCCGGTGCAAAAACAAAACAAGAAATACACGCACAAACAGAAAAATTCGAATAAATCACTTAAAAATTGGGCAATATCAAGCCGTTGATCCCAAAGAGACATATATACTAAGACTGTTTCTCGGAAAATGAGCACACAAAAATGAAAACTATTCGACTTTTCACAACGGCCAACTACCGCGTATTCAATGTGTAGTGAATAAAATGTCAGTGGTCAACGATGTCTGGAGTGGACACAATATTTTTAAGTACTTCCAAATGTCCTTACGATTAGTTTTTGAGTCGTTGCGCCACAAAGTACGATGTACTTAAGAGTTGCTGCGAACTATTAATAGCAGCACAGAGAACGATGATTGCAGGTGAGAATACCTATAAATGATCTCTCTGAAACACTGTCAGGCACAATTAGTTAGGGATGCTCATTTTCACAAAATTAGTTCAGTTTTTTTCAGTTCAGCGCCTACATTACAAAAGGGCCAACGAATTCGGATGTCAATGACTCTGCGCCATGGTTGCCACATAAATAAATAAAAATTCTAATAGATATAGTCAGAGCGGCAGTTAGGGGGCAAGTCTCACCGCATCTGGTGCACCATCGATCATATAATAGTGAGATATAGGAGGATAATGTAATCAATCTGCTTTCTTGCATCTAATGACAGGCCTTAAAGATCTGCTAGGTGGGAGACTCGTGAGCTATGGAGTTTGCCATTACCGTGAAATGGTATCTTGAGGACAATGTCCATTGCACGATTATTGCGCAAACGTCTATGTTTCTTTTAGCCATTCCTTCGGGTGAAGAACAACTTAACCGTCGACATTGGCATCATCAATGCGCCAATATTTCATGGCTCATGTGTCTATTTCACCATTTCGGCGCAAGCGTACATGGTTCAGTATTCTCTTTCACCCATTCCTTCACGTGCACTTCAGATGCATTGGATGCCGTTAGGGCGCGGCGGTAGTTTCGTCTTTTCCTATCGGCCGGTTCTTCTTACACCGTCACTGTCTCTTACAACATGCATGTTAGGTAGTGAAAGAAAGGAACTATATATAGGGGGCATAAATAATGCTCATACTACGTACAGCAAATAAATTACCACGCAAAAACGACATAAACAGAAAATGAACGTAAAAATAAGAAAACAACATACAGGGAAAAAAGAGCCAAATCTCGACCCAAAATGTCTGTTAAAAATTAGAAAAAATAGGTGCGGTCTCTATTTGCAGCCAATCAAACGGTTCGTGTGTTGATTGGTTTTGGCAAGAAAGTGGAACCGCTTCATTTTTCTGGAAAAAAACGTAACAAACGTTTGCTGAAAGTGCAAGTACAATTCGCCACAAAAAAGCTCGAGGAAAGTGCACAACCGCCATGGACTTTGCACTGTTTCTCAAGGAAGTCAAGCGAATAGCCGTCGTCGCTCTCCCCAGAGCATAAGTCTTTCATCATTGTGTGAAACGTAGGTCGGAAAGTGTTTTCTCTATTCCTAACCTCTCGCCACTCCTAAGGGCTGTGTGTGTCACAGTATGTCACAAATGCACTATGGAATATTCCTGGTCGTCACTCCACTATAAATGAGAACTGTTTCCGAATGTTTCGTCACGCCTCATATTCGGCAAATGCACAGAGATGAACACTTCTTGCTCATTGTTCCCGTATTTTGCAGTCTAGGCAAAAGTGCAATGAGTCAAGCAAATGCCCTTTGGATGTTTTCTGCCATGTCATTGCATTACTGGTACGAAACATAACCGCAGCGGGTTTGTGAATCACAGTACACAGAAAGGTACAAGGAGAGATCACAAACAATTCCATAAATCTGATTTATGGGTGGCAACGCCTTTTAGTGGGTGGACAGGGGTCAGATTGGATCAGAAAATGTTTACTCATGATTCATTGAAATTCGAGGGATTTGTGGGTCGATTTGATATCGTTGTTTAAATTATTTTATTAAGTCATGAAAATAGACTACGCGACCTTGTGCCGTTACAAGATACTGAATTTACACAGATAGTGAATTTCGCCTGAATGCCAACTGTTTCTTTACTTGGAGAGGTTATTTTGATCCATGTCTTGATTTCTTGCAAAGAAAGTTGAAGAGGTCACTGATTCATCTTATTTGAAATTTCATTGGAATATCATTTTACGAAGAAGATGAGTATTGAATTGGGAAACATCGTCCTTGGTTGTTCTTTGTTTGCTATCTTCTTTTTGTTACTCTGGCCGTATGAAACATACACACACCAGTTAGTGATTCACCCCATACACAGTAGTAAGTAGTAGGGCAATGCAAATAATCACAACTGCGTCATCTCTATAATTAGGCACTACTGATCTCCATAACAAGGGACCGAGACAGTGGAAATTGGAGGAAAAGGTCAAAAAGTACATGCATTTTTCGCAATTTGCACAACCTCGGGATGTCAGGATATGAAAGTGCGCAATGCATATTTCCAGTATCATTGGACAATTTTTGGAGTGCTCAGTGATGCTGTAAGGTTAATAAATTGTGGTGATTGCAGAAATGAATGGATTTTTCATACAAAAGCAAAAGTTGTAAGCTTCTCTGGACAAACATATGCACGAACTCGAGCTAGTCCCTTCATTGTTTTTGGATGCAGATATAAAAACAAAAACTAAAATCGAATAAAAATGAAGAAAGTATCAAATGGGCTATGTTTTTTGTTTGCTTTCGCATTGCCTGACTGCTAGGAAAAAGCATCATGAAAAGAGAATTTCACAGCCTTGATGACATATTGCGCTAATAGCCATTGTTTAGTAGTGAGTTTCACTATGTTTGTTGTGACGTAAACAGAACCAATTAGCCCAAGGGTAATATATGTACTGCACTGAACTGTGAGAAACTGTGTCGGACGTGAAGTTACATTTTTATAAAAATATACCTACATATTTGTCTGTATTCACGTAAGCTGTTTCCATGTAGATCATTGCAGCTCACGTGTTATGTGGCAAACTAGCTATTTGTGAGCCGTTTGTAATAAGCACTCCCTAGGGCA
The DNA here is from genome assembly GCA_014805445.1 of Diplogasteroides magnus. NCBI lineage: Eukaryota > Metazoa > Nematoda > Chromadorea > Rhabditida > Diplogasteroididae > Diplogasteroides > Diplogasteroides magnus. Next base: position 4,850 of record JACMIF010000280.1, on the reverse strand, counting down.
CAAAAAGTGAACTCGCAAATCACAAAATGTCATCATCTTTGACATTTCCGACTATAGAAGAGCGAAACGTGTGTTTAGGCGCGCTCTCAACTTCCTTCCCACGTTTTTGCTGTGAATAGAGACATAATGATAGTTTGGAACTTCCTTCCGACCTCAAACTAGCGTTCACTATCGGAAAATGCTATCCGTCGGAGTCTCTTATAATCAGTAGTCTCACAGCATTACATGATACATCTCAATCTCAGAAGTGAGGAGTAAGGTTAAATTGAGATATTTTGCGTGAAACTGAGTACCTGGAATCAAACCTCAGATTACGTGTAGGAAGGAGGTTTCTAAACCTAGAACTAAATGCGTTACTGCACCCAAACAAAATGAAATCATACGAAATTACAGATAAAGGCGATTGAAGGGGGTTATTTGAAAATAACGCGTGGGTTCAAGGAATACTGTAGCTTCTATTATTGAACGATAAATTACTGACTTCCGCTGACTTTGTGGTATGGATGTCATCATCCTTGTCATTAGGTAGGAGGCTGCTAAATCGGGGATCGGAGATAAATAACCACGTGAGCGTGGGATAAAGACGAGTCAACAGCTTACAGAGGGCTTTCGAAAATTGGGATTTCCGGGGGAAGTGCAGTGCATCGATGAGTCTTCGTTGCTCGGATAAGCTGTACCATCTGGGAACAGCGAAAGCAGTGGGAAGACTTATGACAGGTAGATCTTAGAAAACAAAATTTATTTTAAAGATATTTATTGAAGCTCGAGAAGACATTGATGTATTTCGTGATGAGAGGCCACAACTGTGTGTTCATTGAGGTTTCTAAAACGGTAGTAAATTGCATTTCTCATTTGTCTAATACACTGGAAGCTCACTAGAAGCCGTCGTCAATCGCTCGGAGGAGAGTAGACGAATGACTAATGCACATTACTACCGTTTTAGAAACCTTTGTGTCCAACAAACATCTTCTACGTCATCTCCTTCCGACCCGTAATTAATAAAAAAAATTCGAAATTCAACATATTAGGGTTGTGTGCGTCATTAGTTATGTTTCAGGCAAGATAAAGATTTCGAGGTATAGGGTCAGTGAAAAATGACCGAATTCGCATGCAAAATGCCAACCCTAATATAAATGTCAGGGAAAAACAATAAAACCGCGTAGGCTAATTTTGGATTACCGTAATAAAAAATGTTCTTGTAATATGCGTGGGAGCTGAATGTGATTTTTCAGCTGTTGAGATGCAAAGTGCTAGTAAACCGCATAATAGTCATCATGACTGCAATTCATTGAATGTGATTGTTTATGGCTAGTGCATAAAAATAGAGCGGAATTTCCAAAAATAGGCTCCTGGAAGTAGGCATGAAACTTAAGAAGCTAAAAATAATGACTTTGAAAAAAGGGATGTACGGCTTTTGTGCAACATAAACATAGCTTTTTAAAAACATTTTTGAACGAATGCAATTGTTTTTTGGTCTGATATTGAGCACTAGTCATCCAAATTGCCAAAAAGGGCGCCTGAGAGTGGGGTTTAAAAGGCTGCTTAAAAGTCCGTCACCGCTCGGTTTATCTTGTAAACTACACAGAAATTGATTTCGGAATCAGTTGATCTTCAAAGATTGTGCAGAATTGTAAGCCGATCACATGAGGGATTCGAGAGAGTGAATATTAAATATTAAGAGTTTTAGTGGCCTCATAAATCCTCTAAAAATATGTCACGAAAGAGGTGCTCTTAGGTGTCATCAGCGGATCAAGTACAAAATACGCCGTCTCACTTCTTAGTAGATTGAGTTTAGAAGATTAATGACGATCTCGCTATAAAACGTTGGAAAACATGTGTTTATTATTATTATATAATGGGGAATAGTAGATCTAACTAGCCCAAAATAGATTCATAAATGTGGATCTCTGGATGCTTCCATGGGCTCTCGAGAATTGGCTCAAAACTACATAAGATTGACAGAATTTCAGGGGTTAAACATAGTAAGACTGTATAGTAAGACCGAGGAAGCGGATAACAATCGCCATACTAGATAATTTGAAAAGCGTTCATGTGATCATTTAATCAATACAAGGGGAACAAAGATGAAAAGGAGATGCCGCCCCGAGGGTTTGCCGCAAATTAGGAACTTGGGAGAGTTGTGGAATGTGTGGAATGTGCAACGGTCATTAAACCGATTTTAGTGAAGGTAGATGGTGCGAGAGCTACGAAATTTTATCGAGAATATTTGCGCCGTGATGGCGAAACTCTCGAGCCGAGAAATGATGGCGTATCTGCTCATTTCTTCATGATAGCGTATCCATGGCTTTTTTCCATGCGTGTGAGTCACGGGCGATAATCTACTCTGCTATGAGCAACGAAGTCGTGACCATGAAATGATTCTTCGAGAATGTCGATTGAAATTTAATTGTCATTTTTGACACATGCAATATTATGCATCCCAACTGAATTGTTGCTGTTGCCTCTATATCACACAGTTGAAACCTATTACAAAAAGACGAAATAGCATGTAAAAGTAAGAGACCAGGGTTGCATCCAGGAGTGAGACGCGTACTAGGAATAACAGTTGGAATAGGATGCACAATATTTCCCGGTTTTATGTGGGACATCAGCCTGTCATACTGTTAGTTTGTATCATCCCACTGAAGAACAATTTCAAGGCTATCGTCCATCACTAATGAATGGAATGTGCCTTGTCATTAAACCGATTCTTCCTCACATCTTGTACCGATTGCATTGCTTTCGACAAAGAACTGTTTAAGCAAAGAAATATTTCAGTCAAATCATCACACCCAAACGTCGCTTACGCGTATAACGTCTCAAGCACAAAATATTGTAAATTTTGATAGTGAATTCATCTATTTCATTTTGCCTATTTCGTTGTTTTATTAGATACCTAGATATTTTATTAAACTAAGCAAAGCACAGGAATCTGCTACAACATGAGTAATACATTTTCCCGTTGTAGTGAAACCTATATTTTATCTTTGATCTTCGACCGTTTATTTAGAATCTGAACAATCGGAAACACTTGTCTTTCGATGTTGAGGTGAAGATATTGGGAGAACACTGAAGAGCTAACATCGACGTAATTTATAACAGAGAAAAGGAAAATTCATGTAAACGCACAGAGAGTGGAGCGAAAGTAAATATCTACGTTGTATTTTTGGGGATGTCTTCCTGTTCAACGATTGCTGGGAGATCATTTCAATTGCATTAACAATTGTCGTGAAACATAACAGGTTGAGCACGAGATAAATGAATGCAACGAGGCCAGAAGGCCTATCCTCCAGATTCATGTTATTACATATCTCATTACTCCAATCTGTCGATGAGGTCTGGGCAAGATATTTCAAATCATGCTATGATCTCGAAAAGTGAGCTAATTGTATGATTAGAAAGAAAATAATAATAACATCCTGAGATCTCCTTGTTTGCCAAGGCGATGTGCAGTCAATTTGTCCGCTGGTCCTGACGTCATCGGTATTTGCTCCTGCCACATATGAACGTATCGATCGAGGCTCATTCTGAATCAATGTTACAGTATCTTGATCGGTGACTGAGAATTGGGTTACCGTAGTCTCCGAATTACGGTACCTCCTTCCCTGTCGTGGACTCTTGAGCGGATGAACGCTACTAGGAGCCGGCCATCCAGGAGGATTGGAGCTGCATATTAACGGTTAAAAATAGCCGCAAATATGGATGTAATATTTAAATATCGAGGAAAAGTGAAAATGTGAGTGGGGTTTTTTTATTGGTACAGCACAGTAATCCTAAATCAAAGTTTAATGTGCAGTATTTTGGGGTTAAAAAGTGGAACAGTAATTGGGCGTTGGCTGGGTGTTCCCCTAACTTTTCTTGTTTTTCTGAAACATCTCCTCTAAAGAACACAGACGGTCTGATCTTTGTGTAATCGCGTTAGGGACATTTTCGATCTTTGCCTCGACGTTCAAGCTCAAATGAATAGACTACGGTAGACTCTCTACTTCTTCATTAGCGTAGTCATGGTTTCACGCAATGGGCATGCTAGTGTGAATACAACTGATCAATAGACATTCGCACTACAATACAGAACTTTTGGACATTTACATCGCGCAAGATAATTTTTCCCCAAAAACGGCTGTTCTTCATGTGCTAAACCACCATTTCACGCCGATTGCATGGTTTTCACTGCTGCTGAAAATAGCCACGAACGGAATTGGCGTAATCGAAAATACTCTCGTGATCCAGTAATTTGCAGTCGTAGCAACAATCTCGTGGTTCATTACAGTTACTGTCTCCGATCTCTCTGGAACTCTCTTGTCTCTTGTAGTCGCAATGATTTTGGACACTTTCTCTTTGGAAGTGATTTCCAAACTTGACCACCGTAAACGACAAACAATAGAAGTTCTTGACGCAATCAACTATTCTTTTATCACCAAAGAAATTTTAGGGGAGAAGAGAGTTTGTATTATGGTTGGCAGTTTCACAATTTTATGGATTATGTTTCAGTGATACTGTGCATTTCAAGATTTTTCTCTCTCTGAAACTTAACATATAAATTATTCAAACCATCAATCCTAGTTTATATTAGGGTGCCCGAAAAGTTCCCGGACTATTTCGATTTTCTTGAAATATCTCGAAGGAAACTGAGTTGTATTACTAAACAGCTATTGCATAAATATGTCCTAGTCCACAAGTGTTTACCATTAGCAGGTGATGACGTCAGTCCTTCTGGTGACGTCATGGCAGTCGATTTCCCAACACCAATTTTGACCCCCAAAAACTTCTTCATGCCAAATTTTCTTTCTACGTGGTCGAATATTCGATGTTAGATATTCTAAAAATATGTAATCATTTCCCGAACAAAA
>JACMIF010000279.1:26677-46861 GCA_014805445.1 Diplogasteroides magnus | reverse complement strand
TTCGAAAAATCGCGCCAAGGCGCGCTATTGCGTAATAATCCAAAGGAGGTGCGAATAGGTGTGGTCTGATATAGGGTACCTACAAATATTTTGCATAGAGGCTACCTTCAATTTTATGGATGATATGATAAGAAAAAGGTGAGTGCACAAAGACTTATGGAACACCCTAATAACAAAGGATAAAACACCTCATGTCCCACTAACATTATTAATTCCATATCATTTGAGGCGTTCGGCAGCTTCTCCTATAATCCCTAATGACAGATATCAATTGTCCGCAAAATGACAAAACTATGGGGCTGAGCCGGGGATTGAACCCGGGACCTCTCGCACCCTAAGCGAGAATCATACCACTAGACCACTCAGCCATGTATCTGCACCCTACGGAAATTGTCCAAGTGTCCACTGTCTGTCTATCTCTCACTCAAAGGAGGAGGGGAGAGGGAGATCTTTTGTGGTGTTGTGATGGAACGTTATTCCTGCTTTGTGACTCGCGTGCAATTCACGCTTAAGAAGTCCATTCATTTTGTCCTCTCGTTGCAGAGTGTTGCGTTTTCAAGAATTTTATCTGTACCACAAGTAAAGTGTGTATGAGAATGAAGACATTGGTAGACTGAACATATCCGGGATATATTGACTTGTGCACAATCAGCAAGAAGTACAGAAACACATGAAGGGTGAGAGAGATTGGGGATGTGTGGATGTTGATGAAGAGAGTCGTTGAAGATGTTTACTTTGCCCACTCTGCCTTCTTCTCCTTCTCGCTCTCCTGCAGAAAAGAGAAGGAATTACACAGGTTGTCTTGTTGAGACTGGAAGAGACACACACACTTGAGCCCCAGATCATGTGATTATTCACACTGCATTGGAGTGAACGGCCATGCGAACAGGGGGAAAGGCAACACAAAGAAAAAATACTGCCCTGCCGCAATTCAGTTTCACACTAATATTGACAGTTTCACTGCTAATTTTTTGCATTTTCAAACTGAATGGTGGGGGAATTGGCGGTGTTTTCTGTGTGAAGAAAAGATAATTCACCAACATCTTCGATGGCGGCATTCTTCTCGACAACCTTGAGGTTGGAACGGAAGTCGACCTGAAGAGATGTGTTCAATGACGCAGAAGTCGTGAAATTACCTTGGTGGATTCCTTCTTTTTCAGCTTGTCGAAACGGTTCTCGGTCTTGGAGACCTTCTTCAGGGTGGGCTTCACGCTGAAATTACGCGTTAATGATTCGAATTTGGCAAAGACTGACAATTTTCCGCGGAGATCGTTCACGGCGATGGTGAGCTCGTTGATTTCGAAATCCTTCTGACGGACCTGACAATTTTGGACCGTTGTGATGTCTGTGGAAGAGTGCAACTTACATTGTAGTTGATGTCGTAGTGTTCGCCCTCCAACTGGAGAACTCTCTTCTTCATGTCCTCGAAGATGCTCTCGAGGTCATCGGCTGCAACCATTCAATCATTTTCACAGAATATTCCAGAATGATGCTCACTACTGAGGTAACAACCCTACAATCTAGTGCAAACATAACGAACCGGAGTCGAGATCAGGCAGAGGGATGATTCTCTCAGCGAGAATACGCTGAAATAAAAGTTTATATATTCCGAAATACAGTAAATCCATTCTCTGGATGAATTAAACTGTACCGATCTCTCCAATTCCAACTGCATCTGCTTCTGCTTGAGATCCTCTGCTGCCTTCATCATAAGCAGTTTCTGAAATCATTGCGGGGTATTTGAATGAGGTGCCATGAATCATTTCAGTGTAGAGTGGGTGTTCATGAACAATTTTAACTTCCCTAATCTCTTCTGAGCGGTCGTCTCTCAACTTCATAAACAACCGCTCGGAGGATAATGGAGAGGATATAATTTCTCATGACTCCAACTCTGTTTCAGTGTACTAACCCTAAGCTTCTTCTTTCTATCGGGTGTGAGGAAACCCTTCTTCGCCTTTTTTGCTCTTCCGGCCTCTTCGAGTCGCCTTCGCACCTGTGATGAAATTATGATAAATTAACTCATTTGAAAGGCAGGACATCAAAGAAGTCAAATATATTGATATGGCTTACCTCGGCCTTCTTCCTCTCACGCTCGGCCACCTTGCGAGCCTAAAGAAAGAAAAATAATTCATTTTTTTTCTGAAAACATGGATATCAAAAATATGAACGAGATAAAGACGTGCCTCTTCATCATCCTCCTCATCTTCATCATCTGCTTGAGCTCCTCCAAATCGGAGCTTCTCCTCCTCTACCTCCTGACAGAATTCAGAGTATTCGCACTCCTCCCTATACGGCCAAATAGAGATGGGAGTCAATTATGACAAAACTGTTAAATTAGCCTTAGAAAGTGAAACAGTTAAATTAGTGCTAATAATTGAAGACGCACCTGAGGAAGTCACTCATCGTGGATGTTGGAGTGAGTGATTCTCTCCCCCTGTCGACCTCATCCTCCCACTGCTACTTGAGGAGATGTTGGGATAAGGGAGGGATCTGTATAGAGACAAGAGCAATCGGATAGGGTCGAGACGGGAACAGTCCTCTTCTCCCATTGGATGACAAACAGAGAATACATGATGGCTGCCACACGTTCATCCTGTAGAAGATGGAGGAAAACGAGCGTGTGTTGTAACTTCCAACCTCGAGAAGGACAGAACGAATTTTTATAGGAAATTGAATTCACTGATCACGAAGGAAGATTAGAGGCATTTTGTCGTTCTTTGGTGCGATAAGACTCTTATATCAAAAGGTGAACTGTTGCATAATTGGAAATAGACATCCTACAACTGATGCCAATTTTTAAAAAATGTATCGATGCAATCATGTCATTAGTTATACAAATAGAGAAAAGTCCTTTGAAAGATTTGTAATTTCACTGCAATTTTCACAGTGAAAACAATTACACTGCACGGATGTTGTCATGCCATTGATTGAAATGATTCATTATACGCATTTAATGGGCACACCCGCTGAAGTTTCTTTTTCTACAGTGTATTGATTTTTTTGTAGTGGACTGTGCCTTTGGTAACTAGCATTTCATCCGATAGGTAAGAATTTGACCTGCTATGCACAATGATTGTATGTGTGTGGCCGATCTCCATAGGTCATCGCCCATTTCATCACTCCCGATGACTCTCCATTTCCATAGCAATACTCTCGTCGTCTAACTCCCTCTCACATTGCAGTTGTCTCTCTGCATTGCATTGATCGAAAGGGGAGGGACCAGCGGGCGTAGCCGTCATTTCCATTCTTTCTTCCGCCTTTCACTCAAAAGGTAGTCGCTGGAGTTTGCATCTATCATCTCAAGTTATATGTTGCTGATGACCCTACATGTCATAGTATGGAGTCCCTACACGACTCGACGAACCAAGCGAGATATTATCTAACGATTGTAGAAGGTACGTTGTGTCTGTTCCCATTTCATCAACAAAAGTACTCTTTCAAGGATCTTCGGATCGCCGCCATTGAAAAATTTCGGCAGAACGCGATGTTGTGCTGGTATTAGCCGTGAAGTAAATTGTGAGTCATCTTCCTCCTCAAACAGAAAAATAAATGACAATCTTGCAATTTTAAACTTAATGTTAGTATTTGCCGCCTTCAATTTCAAAATGATTCAAGGTGTCTTCTTGCACCCAGTGTCATTTCGAAAGTGAAGGCGGCATATCCTAATTTTAAAATGACAGAAATGTTATTTATTTTTATTTGTGCTCCTCCTTCAGGAGTTATCATCCAGCTTTTCTAAATGCTAAATTGCAGGAAAATTAACTAATGTTGCGCGATGCTATACTATGGGCAAAAGCTGAAGCCATGTCGTGTAAGTTGAAAACATAGGTCATGCTATACCAGTCAGGGACAATATCAGACAGGTGAGGCTGTAGAAATGAGTGCAATATTCATAGTCTACTCCATTGCAGATGAAACAAAGGCATATTGAGAGACTCTGGAGGTCCGCATATGTACGTATCTTGTCATGTCCCACGCATTCGTTTATTGTATGTATGATAAAATTATCACTTGATGTGACATCGTTTGCTCTTCTTCTTCAACTGATAACGAGACAGGCAATCGTATTAGTCAAATCGTTTATTGCTCTTGGTGCGAACGAACACAGCAATAGTATCGATTGCAATCTGAGCCTTATACACTGTGTCACACTCTGAAGAATTTGGCTAAACCCGAGCAAGTTGTGCCTAAACGAGAAAGCACCCAGCTTCGCCGTTTATCCAAACCCTCCAAACATGTTGTTCATCAATCGGAAAATGAATGTCTGTCGCTCTTTCAATATGACAACAGGTAACCGTACATAGAATGAAGTCCCTTTGGGGATGCAGTAAAGAAAGGAATATGGGGAACCAACGGGCGAGTGCTGACTGAGGAAAGGACCCATTGATAGGAGAGTCAATCAATCTTCTCCATCTCTTGCGAGTGGTTGTCTTCTATAGAGAACTCTGGAGAATAGAATGACTGAACTTCTAAAGGACAACAGGGGCAAAAGATTGAATTGAGATCGAGGGGAGCGTTTACAATGAGTGGGATGTGAGGTGTGTTCAATACAGATAATACGACATAGTGAGCGGGGCAGTCAATGAAATAGTGGAATTTCTCGGAAACCCTCACACTATAAAGAGAGCAAATGTTGACGATTATGATCAAAAGCAGACTATGCACACAAATCGATAAAAAGCAAATATGAGAACTGAAAGATATCGATCGGTTTCATAACAGGAACCCGTTGGATGAGAATGAACTAATGTAGTCAATTGGACTAATCATAATGGCAGGAAGGCAGGGAGAGATGACCGTTTGGATGACTGGAATGAATGGTGGAATGACTCAGTCGTTCCTGCCCGATCTCTGCATGGACTTGAATCGACCCGTTGAACTTCGACCCTCATCTACAATTGTATTGGTTAGATGCATCATAGGAGATTACGGTAGCATCACAGGAATGTGATAGGGAAAGCAAAAAGTGCATTTTTCTGTCGTCTGTTTCACTTGGTGACAACATAAAAATGTATGTCTGCTTGCTTTCCCTACTCTACATATGAAGTGTAAAAACTGACAACTACTAGCAGTGAGAGTACTGGCAGAGATTCCCATTGCAGGCTGGGACGGTCTCAGTCCCGGTCTCCTGGGTGCATCTCCATCAGAATTCTCCCCATCAGCCTCTGATGAGTCAGCATCTCTCCCTTTGTCCTCGTCCATCAGAGAGGAACGTTGACTCTCATCGTCTCGAACTCCCTTTTGGAGTCGGGCTGAAATAGCAGTTATTGATTGTACCCAGGTATACTGTAGCTGAGATATTTTTGGTAATCTTGACACATCTTACCGTTAGATGAAGCACTCACATGTATTCCTATTTCTGCTGGTGGGCCTTCGTCCATTCTGGTCGAAGTCTCCATAGAAGTCCTCTCTCGCAGATATGGATGGAGGAGGATTCCCGGGTGGTGGAGGGGGAATGAAGTCTACGAGATTGTGCTTGGGGGGTGATCTCCTATCAGACAACGTCCCCATCTTCGACCGGCCATTCGTACTACCTCCAGTACCATCAGAGGACTGAAAAACAAAGATCATTCACTGTTGAGTTGGTCTTTCATAGAAAACACAATTTTGAATTGTCCTACTGCACAAGTTGACTGCAGTGAGATATCCAGGTTGAATAAATGGTTTCATTGAATTTGTCTGGATTTCACACATAATGGCTACATGCCTGAATATAGCTGACATCCGTATGTGGTGGGCTGTCGCTGTTGCTTCCATGTCCTCCATGAGTCTTGTAATCACTGCCACGCGAACTCCTCGACCTTCTGCCCGTTGCCATGGAGTCCAATGGAGCAGCGGCGAACCTACAATTTCCCCTTCAATCATCTTCCCGCAGTTCACTCGTACCTTGGTGGAGGCCCATTCGGAATGGGATTCGTGGGCAATGCAGGTCCCCTCAGCATTCGATCACTAAGCCAAGCAGGCTGTTGATTTGTTGTGACGAGAGTTGTAGTTGCATATGGGGAAGGATCGTCTTGGTACTGAAAACGGATCAGTTCAGCCATTGTCATAATTGAATAAGCGTACATGATTGCCGTAGAAACTGGAGATTCCATTGGGTGCCCCGGTTACTTGTGCGTAGTGATATTGGGACTCTGATCCTGGTCTGTTTAGCGTTCCCACTACGTCATCCTGCAAGAAATGGGCATATTGCATTATTGAATTGTACTTCGGGAGTTGGCTGCCTTATGAAATGATGGAACACTTACGGGGTACGGATTGTAGAAGTCGTGTTGATTGGGTGAACACGTGTAGTGTGGTGCAGCTCCGTTCATTCGTGGATGGCCCAGTGTACCGCCTGTAACCACTGTAAACATCTTATTGATGTGCTCTACAACCACGATTTGCTACATGCTCAATTATTTCTCTGAACTACTAAGCCTAATTTGAACATGCAAAATCTGTTAGTTTCCGTCCCTTTCACAGTGGTGCAATCCATTATCTTAGTGATGTCAATGTTTACTACCATCACATCGTTGAAATGGTAGAAAGGAAATATGACTCTTTTTCTAGTGTCGTTCACAAGTAGCGATCCTATTGATTCCATTACATTCTATGAACTTTCATGAAGATGGCTAAGCGATATCATTAGTCACGATGGAATGATTACTTGGATGTAGTCGGGGTGCAGTTTGATAAACAGCATCGATTCCCCATGGAGCAGACATGTGCACACTGCCATCGTTGATCTTGATGAAGGGACAGTTCCTATCAGTCTGAAGGAAGAAATGAATCATTTCCAAAATTGAAATTTTTGATTTCGTCTTATAATGAGGAAACCGTAAACGAAACAAAGAATGGCGCGCTAAAGTAAAATTGACTCCATCGATCTTCTTCTTCTTTTTCTTGAAGAAGAACCCGAGACACAAGATCATGATGAGAGCCCATGCAACCCCGACGAGGAAAACGATGAACCTGAAGTAGTCATTGGTTTGAATTGTACAAAATTTGTTGGTTCTGCATCATTACTCAAGAATCTAATTCACACCAATACAATACGCGTGAACGCTTGAACGTTCTTACCATTTCTTGTGGATGAGACTGTATAGGAAGGGTTCCTCCGAGTAGATAGAAGTATGCTTGTCCAATGTGTCTTGGTCTGCAATTCCATGTCATTACCGTAACCCAGAATTATGATCACTCACTCATATCGATTACATCAGTTCCATGGGAGACTCCAATTCCAGCTGCTGTTCTGGCTGCCACTTTGATCTTATAACTCATTCCAGGGATCAAATGGAAAAGAGTCACAGAGGCTGCTCTCTCATTTGTCGTGATGTTACGGTTGAACTTCACCGTCTTGCCGATAACCAGAATCTGCAATAAACAATTCATCCTGAATAAAAAGGAGTCAATTCGAACCTGGAATCCCTTCAGAACTCCGTTCATTCCTGCTGACGGAGGAGCTTTCCATGAGATACGCAAAGTCGTTAGATTGAGCATGCGAATCCGAACATCTTGGGGAGGCAGTGATGGCGCTGCAAAATCAAATGGTTATTATCCGAACAAAATCTACCGTAACCAGTGAACCATATAAATCAAAAATATTATACTTACGAGCTTCAGCAGTGAGAGCTTCCATGGAGTTGGATGGGACTCCTTGGAGGGATCCTGAGTACGGGATGACGAAGAACTCGTAACTGGTATAGGGAAGTAGGCCAGAGACAACGGCGTTGTCTGCGAACTCTCCAGAGACATTGACGAGTCTTAAAGACTACTCGTTTAGCATAATTTTCATTTGGAAGACAGATGAACACTCACGGCATGTCACTGTTCGGTCCTCTCCACTTCACGTAGTATCCCGACAAGATGCCAGCTTCTGCTCTGCCCGGTCTTCTCTTCCAGAAGAGTCTCACGGCGGTCGAGTTGATGGTCTTGACCTCCTCCAGCTTGATCAGTTGATCATTGTGCAGTCTCCTCTTTCTCTCTTCTTGATCGAGCACCGACGAAGGTTCGAGTTCGTCTGCAATGGATTTCACTCCATTTCCTATTCATGATTATCCTGAAAACCAAGAAACAGAAAAAAACAAAGACCTACCAGACACAGGGGCACTCTTGGTGGTGACTGGCTGAGAAGGCAGTGATGGTGGTCCGATGCCCTTCTCATTCTCAGCCCTGACTATAAAAAGATATGCCTGTCCCGGCCGTAGACCTCGCACTCGATGTTTCTCCCCGGATACATAGTCGTTCACATTGTACCAGGTCTGAAAGTGGTGTGTATTCACAAATTCTTCATACAGAAAAAACTACCGATCCAAAAGTTAAGGGTGTAAGATCGGCAGCTATAGTTAGTGCTGAAGGTAGCCGATCTTACACAGGATCGGTAGTTTATTTGCTGATAGTCTGGACCAACTTTAAGCAATGATTACTGTACCTGGGCCTCCTCTGGACTGTAGTACTGCAAGACATATCCACTGATGGGAGAGGCATTCTGCTTCTCCGGCTGTTTCCACTCCAGATCAACAGAGTCATGGGAGATATTCGAGACCGTTGGTTGTCCTGGCACAGACGGGAAAGTGGAAGGATCGGGCATTCGGAAGAATATGGCACGGGGATTGGAGTGCTCTGCAAGGTCTTCATTTATATCTCAATGCAAATTTTAATTTCTGAGGCAGAGGACGCTGTCTACATCTAGCCCATGATATAATGAATTCTTAACTAAACTTTAAAAATAACCGTTTGTATAGAAAAAATCAGTTTGAATAGTGAACATAGTGATTAAAAAAATTGCCAATGTGTTAAGGTATATATTTGTTGAATATTTTTAATTGTGAATTCCTTATATCCCCTCATCCTTACCTTCGACCATGAGACTTGCAGTCCATGTGCTTTCTCCATCATCGTTTCTCGCCCTGCACGTGTACACTCCGGAGTCGGATTTCCTGAACAGGCTGTGTGAGAAGAAGAAAGAAGAGGCGCCCTTTGTCCGTATCTATTTGTGTACAAGTGCCCTTTTTCAGCGGTGATTCAAAACTAATTAGCGCTGTTCAAGGATGGGCTTTTTCTCAACTCAATAGGTCATTTGTATGACCATTTGCGACATTCGAAACCAGAAAGGATGACAAGGCCACATTAAGGTGTGAAGAAGAGAAACGGACATTAACTGGATGAAAACCCCTCAAACATGTGTTGATGTGTAGTTCATCCCATTCTTATCACATTCAAATCCCGGCGGGGCCCCTTCTCCACCATCCTGTCGCTCGTTCGTCAGCCCCCATACACACAGATGGAATGAGGTGTCACGCACGCCACCTTTCCTTTTCTGTCTGACCATCTGTGTCTCTCCCATCTACACACTCTCTCTAATCTTTCTTTGGTGTGTATTCGTCTGTTTCTCTTCCATTTCTGCAGTCAGCCACCGTCACGGGCAATGGACCAGGCAGTGATTGATCGCGCGTGGATGGATGCATCACAAAACAGTCCCATTGAGTGTCTTCTCTTTGGCGCCTCCAACCAGAATCGACAATTACGAGGTGGATTAAACGTTTGTACTGTGGGGAGGATTACCGGGGGAAGAACACGGAGTGCACCTGTCGGAGCATTCAGTTCCAGAATATGAGAGTGAGGGTCACGGGTCAACAACAGTCATAAATCAGCGCCTGAGGGGTCGGTCGTTCCTGCCAGATCTCGCGTGAGAGCGTCATAATTGCCCTTAGAGACAGACACTTGTGTCCACTCACACACTCATTCGGCCCTTGAGGATGCGTCCTGATTGGTCATCCCAGTCCCTCTGTCTCTCTCACGTCCCTTCCTTCTCTTGACGGAAGGAAACTCGCGAATAAACAATCCTCATGCAGTGGGAAATTACACGATGAAGCCGTTGAGGAGCGGGAGGAAATCCCCGGGAAAATCCCCTCTGACTGGACTACTAGCAGACTTCCATTCCGATAGTCATAACAGATTGACACTTCGCGCACATTCAAGTGACTAGTCACATCAGACAGAGCGCAACTGTTTCTGATATTGGTTATATACACTAACTTGAGCTCAGCGATGTGAAGACTGCCCCCAGAGTGTTGACTGATCCGGGCATCTCCTTCCGTATCCACTGGAATGCCATTCAACAGCCAAGATATCAAAGGGACATTGGACTCGGGACGACCAGCTATCGCCTAAAAGAAGATATCAGTTTATTCGGTGGGTAAACAATCTGCATATAAATTATCACTGATAAGGTAGTTGACCTGGCAAGGCAAAATGGCCGAAGAGTCCACCATGATTGTCTGATTGGCCGGTCCATACTCGATTATTGGAGGAGCTCGTAGGTCCAGTACTAAAAAATTTAAAGTCAATTATCAATTGACTATTCATTTATTAAAGCACTCTTTCATCATTCTCTCATATTACATGTTGGTTCACAGTTGGTTCCATTGAAGCTGCAGAGTGATAGTGCGGACGTGAGACTAAGAAATGAGCCGAAGACCATTCTGGCAGGTGTCCCTACCGGGTGGTCGGCTCACATCTACTCAGCCCCTTCTGTAGCTGTAACGTCGTCGGTTCACAGAGGTATCAAGGACGATAAAAAGCAATGTTGGGTGCAAACAAGCGATGGCGTGCTTGTGCAACCCGAAGAATGGGCATTATACAAGAGACGAGAAGAATGGACAGGACAATAAGGAGAAAAGGAGGGGGAGAAGGCCTTCTTTGGGTTGGAGGAAGGAAGAGAAGGGGAGTTGTGCCCATCAAGGGATTAACTCGCGCAAGTGTGTACGAGGCGGCCGATCATAGCCAGTACAGTGAACAAAATGAGAAGAGAGGAGAGCGTGTCTGGTTATTCCTGTGTTCGGATGTTCGTAGTGCCGTGAAAATGCACGCCTCGGTAGCTACAAAGGCGAGATGAATAAGAATGAGGAGGGGGAGACTGTAGGCATCCCTTACTCGTAATGGTAGTAGTGAGTAGAATGGATGAATGAGACAGACCGATGAAAGAGACTCCCACAAATGTCTGTAGTAGCCTGAGGGGTGAGTAGGTCGAGAGAAAATGGATGGAACAAGGGATGAAGGCAAGACGCATAACGAACCCACGCTAACAATTCTAATTGCGGTATGGCCAAGGGACAAAGGAGAAATGAAACCGGAGACCAAAACGGTGCGCGAGATAAAAGAATGCGAATGCGGTGAGGAGAATGAATGAATAGTCATCACAGGCAAGCTGTCGTCGACCTTTGACCAGATTTGGTGTCAAAGTGAAGAAGAAGTGGCCCCGTTCGAATCGAGGGTGGCTAATTTGATGATGAGCGGTGGCCACTATTACGTGCCCTTGTCCTTGCCTCGCTGTCCAACTTATTTAGGCAAATTTCGCCTTGACGATTGGACGAATTACGCGAGAGTGAGAAGAGGAAGGAATGGATAGAGATGAGAGAATATTGTGATCCGCCAAAGGAGACCTCCTTCAACAACCAGCGGGAGACGAGAAGGAGAGGGAGGAAGAGTTATTCCGTGATAGAGACCAGATGCGACCTCCCACACTTCTGGAAGAGAAGAATGGATGAGAGGAAGAGGTTCTCTATCAGACTGGTTGGTTTGAGAGGAGTAAAGAAGGGAGGGTTCTACTGGTGTACAATCCCTGTTGTTCTTCTTCTACCGACAAGAGGAATGGCCGGGAAAACAAGGTAAACAGGGGAGTAATAAGAAGGATTGGAGCCCTGAGGGGAGTAAGTAGTGGACAGGAGGGGATGACACGGGAGGGGATTACATCGTCATGTCCATCTCCTATGTCAGTTTGTGAGACAAGAAGACCTTGTGCCATTTGAGTGATATCCATGAGACTTACGCTTAGGGTAGTGAAACATTGTGGTCCCTGATGAGATTTCGGAATGGGGGAGGAGGAGGTTTGTTGTGAGACGAGTATGGGAAGAGAAAGGGGAGAGAGGAGTCTCTCTGGTCGGTCAGTCATCATATATCAGTGAATGGCAGATACACGCGATGTGTTGATATGCACAGGGAATGGGAATGGGAGATGGAACTGATCAACAAACATATCAGGAAAATATTTTGATGACAGAGAATCCTGAGAATGTCAAGGAAATTCATCTTGTAAGAAAGTTCTGACTAAATAAAGAAATAGTGCTTAGATGATCAGCCTCGATCGCTTGCCAAGGGTCCCTTGTGGCATTGTGCGGGGTAGCGGAATCAATTATTAAGCGAGCCCTCTCTCGAGTCAATTGTGATGAGAACACAAAAGGCGGGAATGGAGAATAGAATGAGAGAGGGAAGACAGATCGGTCTTGGTCTGAGATTCCCACAATCGGTTATCCACTCCCTCTCCCTCTCTTCACTCGAGTCAGTGCACCATGTGGCTCGATTGCTTGAGAGTCACGGTCTTTTTCTTGTGGTGCCAAGAGGGGACGGCCAGTGTTAAAGACAGACTCTTATACTGTAAGTGGGCTTGGAAGAAGGATTATGATGACCAGGTGAGTGACCCATCCTGCGCAAACTTGTACAGTCATGCTGCGCAGTGCACAAACAGGATTAGATGGCATAAGAGGAAGAGGAGGCAGAGAGGGAAGAAGACCTGGTTCGCCCATTATCCCTATATCGTTACTGACTGCGCACGACAGAGATAGGGGAATGAGCCAGAAATGAGTTGTTGGACGTGGGGGAAGGCTATATAATAAATGAAGAGTGGCCTGTTGGCAGGGAGATGACCCTAGGCAATTGAAGGGAGAGACTCTCTCTCAGTACAATGAGTGATACAATGACAGCGCCTTATGGCTGCGACATTCGAAACCAGAAAGGATGACAAGGCCACATGAAGGTGTGAAGAAGAGACACCGACACGGACATTAACAGACAGAGAGGGAGACTGGACAACAATTATAGAGCAAATGAGCACAATTGCGAGGTGAGAATCATCCCATCTCATGGTTACAAAATGAAACCATAACCTGCTCAATTGAGTCGCTTAAGGGGAAGAGACACCAATATATTGGCACTGTCCTGCTCAATCAGATGAGGATATCGTAATAACCGAGAAAATGAAACACTACAATTCCTGGAAGATGGAATGGACCATCAAAGGGGATTGCAAAGTGTTGGAGGCGCCCTCAAGCGCGAGCCTCTTCGAGCAAACAGATTGATAGAAGGAAAGGAGTGATTGGAAGGGGAAATACGACCACGAATTGGGCTGACTCATGCAATGTCGCAGTCTCACAGAGAGGAGTCAGGCATTCAGTCCATAACATCGATTGGTAGTAAATACGCTATGATATGATCGCAATGAACGCAACAGGAAAAAGAGAGCATGATGCAAGTGAAGGCAATCTCGAACGATTTTTCATTCATTGGCCCCTAAGGGGGAACAGATGGCAAAAGAGAATGAATGCATCAATTGCGCTGTTCAAAGATGCGAGCTGGTTTTTGCCCCGCAGTTGTCATTCGGCATTAAGGGAGGGGACACGATTAAACCCATGCCCTTTCACTCCCTC
Source organism: Diplogasteroides magnus (assembly GCA_014805445.1). Classification (NCBI taxonomy): domain Eukaryota; kingdom Metazoa; phylum Nematoda; class Chromadorea; order Rhabditida; family Diplogasteroididae; genus Diplogasteroides; species Diplogasteroides magnus. The sequence continues at coordinate 33,395 of JACMIF010000279.1, read as the reverse complement.
ATCCTGAGTGGTTGTCTCTCATCCTTCAGACACAACAACTCAGTAGAGGGAGAGTAATCGTTCGATGAGAGGGAACAGGGCTTGACCTATGCTGATAAGCACTCTATCACAATGTTAATGTGCTTGGGGAACGCAGGGAACCGTGGGAAATGATGGTGGAATGGGGATGTAAAGGGGGGTAGAGAGAGGCAATAAATTCAACCGTTGAGCAGTTGAAGGGGTAACAGAGGAGGCACCTGTTGCAAGTCACTTCCTATTCATACTGAGTGTTCTGGAGGAGGGCCGTCGGCTTCCGTCAGTTGGGCAACACGTTCTCATTGAACACCAAGGCATTGCCAGGATAAAAGGCGGTGGCCTAATTGACGGTGGTAGTAGAACTTGGGAATTGGCCAAAGGTGTCAAGGGGTCCAATGGCGGAGGGATAGTTTGGATAAGGGGTCAAGAAGGATGAGTTATGGCACAACGATATCTATCCAGTGAAGGTCGAGCCGGAGGTGGTAAATGAGAGAGTATGGTTTGGTGATGGGAGAGTATTTGGGATTACTCTCTGAAAGTGAGTGAATGAGTGGGGAGAGGATTGACCGCCAAAGGACAGGGTTAGGGCAGGCAGAAGAATGAGAAGAGACCAAAATGGCCGTAGTGTGTCCTAAGCCGAGTCGCGGACGATTTTACGGTCGTCGGGCTGATCCGAAGATTAGAAAGAGCGTATGGCGATTGAGATGAATGATCGTACTCACTCAATCTATAGTAGAAAGGGGTAAACTTGGATGAAAGAGACTTTCCAAAGATCAACTGTGATATTGAAGCAGAAGTGGCCATTGGGAGTGCCAATGAGTGTCAGTCCTGTCACTTCTCTCAATGAGAACTGAGGAACAGAGACAAAGACACCAGGCAGTGTCTCTCTCCTTGCCAGGGGTGATGAAGAGTGATCGCGCAATGTATTCATTTGCGGGGACCACAGCATCCATTCGTTCATTCTTCTCGTCCCGTACGACGCACATGTCTGATTCATCCTTATGAAGGAAGGAGAAGAGAAGAAAGGAACGACGACGACAATCATCTCCTATACAACTACATTTCTCAATACGGGCATTCCGTTGCAATTTTCATGAAAAAAAATTAATTTTCACCCTAATTGCTGCGAAATTTGGTTCGTATAATTAAGAGCGGAATCGCGTGCGATTCGAAACAGTGACAGACGTTTACGAAATGGAATCGGGAAGGAAGGATGGGAAGGGCAGTTCATATGTCAAGCGATTAGAAATTGATGAATGCGGGTGTGCGGTGGAAGAAGATATTGATGTGAGAGAAAAGAACAAGGCTCGTGTAAGAGGTGATATGTTGACAACTTTTGGTGTCCAATTCGCGGATTTCACCATGAGAAGGAAGGAAGAGGAGCTTGATGATCGAATTTGGGGCCAGAATGTGGAACGGCCTACTGATGACTGAGAGAGAGGAGAGGAGAAGGGTCAATGGACCATGGACAAGTTTGCATTCGCCGATGGTATTGTTGGGAGGTGTACATATGTGTGAAGCGGTGGGGGACAGGAAGGAAGAGAAGGTATTGAGACATGAGAAGGGTTGAGTATTTGTGCATCCTGAACAATGAAAGTGGACACACGCGTACATGAATACCGGGGAAGAGACAGGAGGAATGAGTAAGAGTGACAAGTGGAGATTCACTCAGACTACCGTTATGACATTCACGAACAGTAGGATGAGCACTGACTCGCTTCAATGCAAAAGGTCACACAACCACTCATTGTACGGTGTGGAAAGACCACGGGAGTCGTCTCGAGAGAATGAACTGAAGACAGCTCCGATTAGGCTGTCAGCATGCCAACTCAACCACATTTGCATATCCATGTGATGCAATGCGAGAGGAGGTGGCAAGTAGAATAGAGGGAATACATCCTAATTGGGATACCCCCCCCCCTCATCACTACTCACTCGTCAGAAGACTTTACGGTCGTTAGAGAAGAGAAAGGAAAGACTTGTCAAGAGAGGAGATGAATGGATGTGACAGACTTTGACTGTGGGAAAATGACTGCATTTGCTGTAGCCGGGCAACAGTAGAGTGAGTGAAGAAGAAGCTAACTAAATCGCGCAAATATAAATGATCTGAAGGATAAAATTCCCCTTTACTAGTACAACAAGTGTCCGGAAGTGAGTTGAAATGAGCAGCAACGCTTGCCACACCCGTGTCACTCACTCTCCCTCCTCCTCTCGACTATGTAAACAGTATTAGGAACATCTCCTAGTCTCTTCTGTCCGAGGTCGAAGCAGCGGGAAGTCTATGAACACAGTCAGGTACGACACCCGGCATGCCTCTCATCTAGTCTGGTCTGGTAGTACACATAGAAAAAATACTATCTGTTGGTGGATACTACCGTTGGATGGTAGTATCACAAGCCAAACTACCATCCAGTGATCGTATCCACCAACAAATCAGCTTTTTTCTGTGTGTAGATGAGTCAAGGAAGAGTCGTGATGAGAAGAGACAATGATAGTAAGTGGGCATTACATGCCGGACAAGTCAGTCCTCGCTGTGTAAAATGTCATAGGAGAAAAACTCGGTTGTCTGCCTAAGCCAAGAGGAAGAAGTGTACTTAGCTGTCGGGAATGGACTGTGGTCATCAATCACAATAGAGAAAAGGAAAGCCCCTGGCGAACGAGTCAACCGCCTGTGTGGAGGGAGGAAGAAAACAAGTGAATACACAGGTAGTACTACTACTGAGTAATTGGGGGCGATTTGTCACTCGAAGGACGATTGAAGAAGGTGTTGGAACATGAAGATGTAGCCATTGCATGTAACACCGGCGGTCCATGGTGGAAGAGGTTGGTAAATGAGGTGGAGTGAACCAGTGGAGGGCAAGTAATCGGGGTTTATGATGTGTAAGGAGAGGACTCTTCCCTCCACTCTCCCCACTCTGGAAGGATGATTTGCATCCACTGTCGAGATAAGCGATCTCGACAATGAGAGTAGGAGCCGAGTGCGAAATGACAATAGAGCCCGCTCCTGAGCAGTTGGATGGAATAGAATGGTCCTATGGTAGCTGAAGGTCATTTGGGATGGAGTGACCTATGACATGACGACATGACCAGAACTAAGGAAACAGAGAGAGAGAGAGAGAGTCCTGAATATGTGCAAGTGGATTTTTTTGTCAACATTGATTGAAACGGGCAGAAAATAGCAACAAATCAGAATGGAAATATAATATATAATTCTTGAGTTGTAATTCGGTCATCTGGGCGTTGGCTCATTCGGAAATCGTCAATTTTTTCTGATGATGAATCAAATCTACTCTGCAATCTCCGACACATGCACACGCGAGATTTTAGAGGTTTCTATGACAAAAAGCAAGCAACTTTACTTGCCCATCTCTCGCACTCTCTCATATTATTCAGTGTGGAATACTGTAGCGAAGCTCACTTTTGCCAGTTATGGAGAGTGTGGCCTTAGCGATGGAACTGCCTGCGGAGTTCATGGCAGCGCAGACATAAGCGCCCTCATCATGAGGTCGAACGTCTGAGATGGAGAGTTGACCACTTGAAGAAACCTGAAATTACGAATTTTGCATGTTGTGATTTTTAATTTTCATTTTGATAAAAAAACTTGAATTCTTGCAGTTGTTTTCTGTTTATGCCTATGAATATGACCAATTCATTTCCTGTTGACAACATCTCTTGAATGGATCGAATTCCATCAGATTTCGTCCCACTGAATATGATACCCACCGAGTTCACTGAGCCGTGAACATCAGAGCGTATCATCTGGAAATGGGAAAGGGAGACAAACCTGTACACGACCATCGGCAGAGATGTGACCGGGGAAGAGCAGGTTCTGAAGAGGAAACATTGTCATCATTTCACAAATATCATCCTCAGTATTATTCATGTAAGCGAATTTGCATGCCAACTAATTTAGTTTTGCTATTGAAACTTATGTGAAGGACTAGTGGTCAGATAAACGACGGAATATCATGCGAATTAGGGAGAGCACATAAACTACAGTCACCGGACAGATGGGATGATCGTACTCGGAATATCAATTTGGTTTGCATGAATAATGAAATACACAGCAGAAGAGTTTCATTTTCGCAGCGCAGTAACCCCAAATAGTCTTTCAGAAAACACAGTAATGATTACGGTACCTGTTGTCCTTCTCTGCTCCAGTACATGGCTGGATTTGGCTGTCCACTGGCTGCACAGTCAAATGTAGCCCTGTCTCCCTGAGGAAGTGCCATATCCTCTGGTCGCTGCACGAAGGTTGGTGGAGCCTGAATAAATATGGTTGATTTCCATTGTTAAATGCATTTTGATTGAAGACTATCATTTCACAGCTTACATTGACCTATACAAAATTCAATCTTTCACTCGTTCATACCTGAACTCTCAACCTCGCCGAAGCCTCGATGGATCCAGCTGGATTTCTCGCATGGCAGATGTATTCTCCCTCATCGGATAATTGGACTCTGAAAATGAGCAGTCCTTCTCATGATCAAAACACTCCGAAGACACTCTTGAGGACAACAATTAGGTAAGAGACAGGAGTGCCATGGACATTTGCGCCATAATGTTGAAATGGAAATATGGGCCATCAGATTGCTCAAAATGATAGCGCATCAGTCAATTTCACCGTTATGGCGCAGATTGTCTCTAAGCCCCTAATTACCGTTCGATTCTCAGTCCTCTGTTATCCTTGGCGATGTATGCTCGCTGTGCTGGCATTTGAGCGTTAGCCTTCTTCCAACTGAAATCATGCATATTAGTCACTGACTAATAGTCTGATTACATGGTATTCAGTTCAACATCAGAAATATCCACAGAAAACAAAATAACGTCGCTACAATACCTGATCTGTGGCTGGGGCTCCCCTGACACTCTGCAGTCGAAGAGAACTGAAGTTCCCGCGTCGACAGTGAGGTCCTTTGGCTCTTCCTGAAATATATCCTCTCAATATACAGTAATCATGGGTGTTGGAGAGAAGAAATGAAACGGACTATTTGAAGTCGACCCTTGATACCTAAGGCGTATGTTCAGATATCGATAAATTTTGTATTTAATTGTACTGTTGTTGCTCAAGGATGTATCAGATTGTTACTCACCAGGAACTTTGGTTTCTCGTAGACACTGAGTCTTGCAGGGGGAGACATTCGTTCTCCTACCATATTGGTTGCCACGCACACATATGAGCCACTGTCCGAATTTTTGACCTGGAATAGTTGTGATTTGCTCGATTCTCTGTGAGAATACTGTATTAGAGCAAAGTCTCACGGGTTCAATGATGAGGTTGCCATCAGGATGGAGAGTGAGTCTAGAGTCGTCCTGTATCCTCAGTTCCTTGTCATCCTTCCTCCAACTGACTACGGGTTCAGGATATCCACGAGGAGGAGAGCATTCAAGAGTGGCACGATCTTCAGAGAGAGCCTGGAATGAGGTCAGGTGGAGTTCAGATTGTTTAATTAGCACTATTCGGCAAAAGAAGATGGGTGTACCTGTACAGTTCTCGGCCTCGATCTGAAGTCATCCCTCAACATCGCGATCTGCAGTACTCCTTCACGGGATTTGGCCTCTCCGAACTCGTTCCGTGCCACGCAATGATACTTTCCGGAATCCGCATCCTACATGGTCACTCATTTATCAATCATCTAATTTTTGTTCATAAACTAGGGTGTCACTTGTCAGGCATTTAGTGTATTCATCATGTCTCAGCGGTGCGGTTATGTCTGCATTTTATGGACAACAGCACCGCTGAGAGTAGAGACATGACGAATACAATAAAACGCCTCACATGCGACAACCTACCATAAGCTGAAGACAGATCACAAACCTTTCCGTTCTTTCCGCTGTTCACTCTCAGAAGAAAAAGGGCGCCAGTGTCGAGTAAAATGCGATGGGATGTTACTTGCTCCTTGTTTGTTGTAACCTCAATTGTTTTAAATAATTTTTCATTACGTTCTCGTTGATTGAACCATCCATGGCGTGGGCATCATATTCTGATATTAATAATAGAGTCATAATTAGGGTGTCGAATTCGGTGCTTTTCGTGCATTCGTCATTCGTCTAATCTCCGCGGAGTTGTTGTCTCTCCCATGTGATAGACAACAGCTCTGCGGAGATTAGTCGAACGATGAATGCACTAAAAGCGCCGAATGCGACACCCTAGTCATAATAGAAGAAACGATGTCATTACTTCAACACTTATTCACTAATTAGAAAATAATTGAAGTCGATTTAGAACTTGTCTTCTTCTTATTTGGTTCAAGTACAGATTTTCCAATCGTTACAGTACCTGCACTCCATCCTTGTACCAAGTGATCTCAGAGTTGGAAGGTCTCGCGGCACAGTTGAGAGTGGCAGGTGAACCTTTTGAGACGATGACATCAAGTGGATGTTCGATGATCACCGGAGCACCATCTGCATCTGAACATGAACATTTCTTCATTCGAACATCAATGTCCCTAAACATCCCTTTGCTTGAACCCCCGACAATGTTTGAGTGATAGTATCCATGCTAAAGATACCGCCACAACAATCTCATCTCCATATCATTTCCTCACTCCTGTTACTGTGTGTATTCTTCCCGCAATCCATTTGGGGGGGGGGGGGGCGGGGCCGCGGGGGGGGCGCGAGGAAGGCGGGCGGGGGGGAGGCGGGGTGATGGAACGAGGAGGGGGGGGAGGTTGGGAGGGGTGGGAGTGTTGAGTATGAAGGG
>JACMIF010000279.1:625-26667 GCA_014805445.1 Diplogasteroides magnus | reverse complement strand
CCAGCCCCCCTCCAAAACATACCCTCCCCCCCGTAACCGGGGGTAATCCTCCCCCAAACCCTATGGCCCTCCCCCCCCCCCAACATGCAATATCACAGCGTATCTCTTTCTTGTCAAGTACCGTAATCCTTTATAGTGGCCGTTGTGATTATTTCTGATAGAGGATAGTTCAAACAGTCATGGAAAAGTCCAAATTTCGGAGAGCAATGTCAATCCCCTTTGAACCCTCTTCTCTCCTCTGTCAATTACCCAATCGCTCATCCCAGTCGTCTTCTAATCAAATTTTCAACGTGAAGGGCCCGTTGAGTGGGGAACGCGGACGATTATCCTCCAATTCACTCGACTCTATCCCCTTCCATCCTCCAATTGGGACTCTCAAATGAGGTCCAGGAAGGGAAAAGACACCATTGGATGGCATTAGATGATATACAGAGGATTAGGGGAGGCGCAGATGGAAAAGAGGATTGGATCATCGATATTGAATGAATGAGTCTACTACCATGTGTTAGCAATTCGCGCACGTTGAAAGCCCCGTTCAAAGGTGAAGCCGCCGCGCGACAGCTTTTTCGGTCCTGAGGGTAATTGAAGTACTCTTCTCTCCTAATTAACGAGCTACCAAATACGAATTCTCATAGCTCATTGTAATTGGATGTACGGTGAAAGGCCATTGGTGATCTTCCCTTGACTGATCACTGAATGGAAAAAAAACTCCAATCTTAGACGGAGATCAGCCATTATTCAAGCGTGCGATCATTTGCATCTGTCAGGAAAAGAGCTGGTGTGATTCATTCATGTTTTGTGTCCTTGCAAGGCCGCGTCTGTCAGTCCCAATCTCATCCACCCTGAGAAAGAAGGAAGAAGAAGAGGAGACCGCAGCTGGATTAATCGCTTTGCACGTTGATGAGAAAGTCGCCACTGCCCACACCCTCTCCGCTCTCTCCTCCGTTAATCGACTTGCGCAGGCCGCAATATTTCTTGCCTTTGCGCATATATTAGCGAGTCGCTCCCTGGAGACTGCAGAACATGCAATGGGACACGTCCAAAAGGTTCTTCAAGAGAAATTGGAACGGCCGGCCTTGGGAGCATTGATAGCCGTGAGTACCATGTGATCCTTGTGTGAGAGTGGGAGAAGGTCCTCTTGAATACGCAATCGACCTCAATCCGAGAGGGGGAACAATGCAAGGGAAGATAAGCGGATTGAATAGTCAACGAGTACTCTGAGAGTCTAGAGGAATACTGGATCCCACAGTAAATCTACGCTCATCAGTGCACAAGATATCTGGCTAGACCGAGTCCAGTCTCATTCAGTGTGTTTGCATTATTGATAGGACTCGCAGGGCAATTCGCTGCCCGTTTTAATTAGGGCAGCTGCAGTATTATGCCTCACGAATACATTTCAGATGAGCAATTTCAACTGAGCATTTACTTCAAAGTACACAATATCAACAAACTCCAAAGCATTCTTTTCCCACTGGTCCCATGTCGTTTTCTCACTCAACTGAGGGTCGATCGTATACAATGTGAATAATGGGCGCGTCAACGACAATAATGTCCCCCTTCTGTGTTTTTGCATCGTCTCCTCAACTGTTCACTCTCAATAAGAACAGCCGTGTAAGGTGATTGATAGACGGGAAATGACCCATAGAAGGAGATTGGCCGTGAATGATCGGGGCTGGACCACTCAACTCCTCCCTTTGATCAGTTTATCCCAAACATAGGACGGTATTCCATACAGTCCCTAAAACGGATCCATCATGTCTGGCTATTGTCTTAGGGGATTGGCCACCACCCAGGTGTCCCTCACTTCCTCCCGGTCTTGGGGCCAGCTCTAATAGCGAATACGGCAGATGTCACTCTTTGCATGAGTTAAATGCACACCTTGCCAGGGAGCAAAGACCAGTGAGAGAGACCAGAGAAAAAGAGAGAAACTCGAGAACACCGTGAACAGAGGGACTAGTAATAGGGTTGTAGTTGACAATCATCACCTCATATTCCCTCAGTCCATCATCTATTTATGGGGCATTCGTACAGTTCGAAGTGGCCACACACAAACAGCTGGCCTTATTATAGAATCCACGGATTGCCTTGCAAGAGGAGGCAGTTAGTTACTCAAGAGGGAGATGACGCTTGAGTGACTACTTATGAATCCAATCTAAGACTTCGTATACTGCGGCCGTTCATTCCCTTCAGTGCCATTCGTCTTTTCTTTTCGTCCAAAGGGGCACATTAGTCAGTGTGGCACAGAGTGAAAGGTCTGCGAGAGTCGCCATTCTTCCGACTCTCGTTCTCGTTTTTTTCTTCAGAGGGTCCAGTCCCGGACGTATCCCGAATGGCTAATCAGATACTGCATCCAAGAAGGCACAGGGGCCAAATAGGAAAAGAGCACTCGATAATTAGCTCGCGTTATACGGAGAACGCTAGATTCTCCTCCCCCGATGTTAGCGGGTCAAGAGCCCGTGTATGAGGCATCGCCGATTGGAAGACCCCAAGGGGGCTTAGATACTAATTGCGACCACTGTTCCCCTCCAGCGTTGTTCTCAAAACAAGGCAAGAGTCGCTGATGATATCGCAGTCTACGGGGGGAAAGAAGAGGCCGCCGTGCGATAAGAAGATTCCCTTGTCGATCCATCACATGGGAGTCTATAATCTCCCCGGGAGCAACTGGAGGTGATTACCGAGGGTTCATTCCCTCATGGTTGTTTATATGTACTAGAGAGGGCAATTGAGTGGAGAGTACTGAGTGATAGAGTGTTCATGGGGGTGATTACCCCAGGGCAGTCACTCTCTCACACACATTTGTCGCCCTCCAAGTCATTAGAAAGGGGGCGCTAACTGATAGGAGCGAGTGTAGTACGGCAGGCTGTTGCAATCTTTCCCCAAACACACACTACTACGCGAATTGTATGGCCAACAGAGAGCACATGAGCCATAATAAGCGGTTTGTATCTCCCCCCTAGAGGCGCATGAAAGGTAGCAATCAGCCAGTCTCATTCATTCTTAGCGGCCCCCAGACGGAATTGTCTTCTCATCGCACATCCCTTTTTGAGTCCCCGCGGCTTTTCATCAATCTCCTCCCTCTGCTTCCATTCCAGAAGGAAGGAATGGATATGATGTCCCCTGTGATTGTGATTCTGAGTGACTGAACCCGCCTGGGACGAGGAATGAGACAGCAACGAACGACGCAGATGGCACATAATCAAATGAGCCGATAATGTCATGTCGGGCGAGGCCCGCGGGACAGGGCAAATGGAGTACAAACAGATGACACAACGAGACACAATGTCAAACTCGCGTGAAGACAATTTAGAAGGCGACCCCCGGAAGGAACCCGTTCAGAAGATATGGGATGGACTAGGTGATGAAAGGTCTATGAATAAAATATTCAAACAAAATATCGCCTACCTTGACTGTTGGCACTGTGTAAAATAACTAGAAGAAGCAGGAGAATCCTCCTTCTCAACATCTCCGATCTTGAACCGTTCCAGGTCACTTCACTATCCTCATTCTATTTGATCTGGAATCGGTTATGGACTGCTTTGCAAAGAAACAAAATATATGATGGCGCGCGACTTTGAAACACAAACTGGAGCAATGTTTGGTGCTAATTACAGGAAGAATGACTGGCCTCTGGCGATGGAAGACGAGTGAAAAGGGGAAGGAAGAATGGAAGAAGAAGGGCACAGAGGGAAAGGAATGGACAAGAAGAGTCACAACCTCGAGATCGCATCGAGAAGAACTAATCGGTGTCGGACGAGGCCGCAAAAACCATTGGAAGAGGTAACATTTACATGTTTGAGCGTGCCTCTCGAGACTGAGTGGAAATATTCAATCAATGAGGATGAATCAGAGAAGATAAAAGGCTATTAAAGAGTAGAGTGGTTTGATGGAAGGAAAAAGAAGAGGAAAGGACAAGAAACGAATCGATGCAAAAATACACGTGAATTCAGGAAGAGTAATCAAAGAAGGAAAAGAGAGGGGAATGGGAAAAAGGGCGTTCATATTTGAGTCAAAGGGAAGCGACGGCCACTCTCACTGCACCCTTTTTCTCTCGGTCAATTCATATTTGGGCGCTAAACAGATGGGGAACGGATTGATATGGAAGAAAAGAAAGGAAAACAACCGATAAGCAGTGGAGAGCGACGTTCCCAGCTGACAAAACTGTAGTATTCATGACCGGTCGGGAAGAGGAAGTTTGCGTGTGCGATGGATAGATGGTCTGTGAGAGGGAAGAGTGAAGTAAGCTCACCACTGACCCAATCCCGGTAGGTGCACTCCTACTCAGACGATTATGCTCTGCCCTCCCCCTATCCACCCATTGTGGATCGATATATACAGGCTGACAGGCGGATATGGCTTGAGAGGAGGTGAGATTGGGAAGGGTATAAGAGGGAAAGAAGAAAGAGGGAGGAGGAGGTGGAAATCCTATAGATTAGTGACCATCTCGTGTGTGATAAGAACAGATGGAGTGAGGTTGGGGAGTGAGAGGCCTTGTCCCTCCCTCCTCAAGTTTAGGGTATTGCGACTGCAGGTGCAAATCTCGCGTGATTTGAATGAATGTCACGAATACGAAATGGCGATGTGGAGATAAACAGCGTATGTCCAGGGGGGATAAACGAGTGCAGGAGGACTGGGATATAGTGAAATGGACACACTCTCAAGTGGACTCATAGATCGTCGCACGCTCTCTGTCTCTCATAGAAATATGAAACTGGAGTAGAGAGTGGAAGAGGAAGACCGAGCAGATTGGCTCTCGGCTAAGGATGTTTACAGGAAAACAGGATTGAGCTGCGGTCATAATTGTGACATGGACGACGTTCAATGGTTGAGGGAGAGAGGGAAAGGAGGAAGAAAGAGAGGAGAGGGATGAGGAAGGAGAGGAGCGATGCCATCATTAATCAAGCTGTGGACAGTGTGCCGAGAGGCCACTATGAGGGGGAGAGATGATGGTGAGAGATGCAAGAGGATGAATACAAGAATGCGACCTTGGGGAATTCTTATTTTGAAAGATAGGCAAACGCAACAGATGGCAGGCAAAAAATTGAAAAGATAAACAATGACTCACAGGAAAAGATAATAAACAGCTGTTGTGTGAATGACCAATGGAGGTGGCAATGCATGGAAAGTCCGGTTCCTCCCATAACTATTATACATGGAATGGAGGGGAGAAATGGGTGGTGATTGTGACCCGATATGCATTCGATATGCGAGAGAAAGCATGAATGAGTCAGGAATAGGCATTGTTGCTCACTCTTGGACAGTGGGGAAGGAGAGTCGAAACAACGATGGGAAGAGTAGCAGAGAGAAAGAGTTGCAACGGGAAGAGCACTCAGATTCAATTTGTGAGAATGGAGTGGACTAAGAGACACAGGCACCACTCTCATACAGAGGCGACCGCTCATAGACAAGGGCATTGACGAATGGCAGAAGGTCTCAATGAAATAGTGACAGATTCAGCATGGACAATCACTCTCAAGGGGGAATCACCCACTGAATTACTAGTGAATGAAACAATGATTGATGACGAAGATTCAAAGAGAAGACCGCGCAGGAGGAAGATTGACAAGTGAATGAATCCTTGGATGAGGGGCAACAGAAGAGTTACGCGGCCCCGTCGATTACCACAATGGCTTACCGGTGGCCTTGGGCCGTTAAACGAGGATGGGGGAGGGAGGAGGAGGAGTAGAGTGAAGAGCCCTCCCATCACTTCCAAAACGGGGCCAGCCTCCCCGTACGTTGCTCTTCCATGCAAACTACAGCACCAAATCAAATTTGGAGCTCTCCTTGGAGTTAGTGACCACTCCAGCATCGAAGGAAAAGGCTAATCATCCCCATGTACGTTCGGAGTCAGAAGACAGAATAGCTAGTTGTTGAGTATCTAGAGTGAGAGCGACTTGATAACCATTAGGGGTATTTCACAATGAATGGTCTCCTTTCACCTCATTCTCCCTTTCGCAAGGCCATGTGAATGGACAGACGAAGCCGGCCATTATCAATTCTACGTAATAAGAAGATGAGTGAGGAGAGGAAGGAGGGTCTCTAGAGGGGGGGGGGGAGGATGGACATTCTAAGAGGTGAGAGGAAGACAGAATGAGTCCAGTGGATAAGTACTCCTCAAAGGGAAGAGGGGGTATGAGAGGGGAAGTAAAGGATGAAGAAAGGGTGATGAGAGGAGGACCGCCAATAGTAATGACGATGAATTGGCCCGAATAAATCTCCTGAAGAACATAAGATCCTATATAAATGAACGACCAGTCATGGGATGATGACCGCTTTTGTCCTCCGGAAAAGACTCTCTGCCGTCCAGAAGCGCTAATCGTGAATTCAAAGAATCGTAAAAACGAGACTGGGAAGAAGAGCCAGAAGAAAGAAGAGATACAAGAGTGTGCTAGCAGGATTAAGACGGAAGAAAGTACATACACTGTCGGCTACTGTATTCTCTTCCCTTGTTCTTCTCGTCATCCTTCTTCCATTCATTCTTCTTGTTCACAAAGACAAACTCACATGACGCATTCGAACAAGGATGCATATTCATTTTGCCTCGGCCCAAATTTGAATTGGTCGGCAATTGTGGCCGACTCTCAATCTCAGAGAGGCTCAATGATAATTGTCGGGCATCATTAGAATACGGCTTGTGGGGCGGTCTATTATTAGACGCTTGCCCTGGGGCATGAGAGGGCAGCTTTAATCGGGAGAAGAGGAAGAGGAGGAGAGGAGAATGGAGGAGAGTCTGGTGCAAGCCTCCTGTCTCTCTTTTAACGCGCAATGAAGTGAGGCGTGAAGCCACTCGGCCTTTCATGAGGATGATGACAGGCCAAAGGGCATTCTGCAAGACTGAGAAAAGTCAAAGGGATAGGGATCATCCCTGTCATCTGAGAACAGAAGCTCCCCTCTGAACGGCAGTTGCTCCAACTAGAAAAAAAGGATGAAGGATGCGAGCGTCATGGATATTTGAGCCATAATTATTAAATATACAGAAGCGACGTGATAATGGCCACGACGACGCATCTGTCCATTACACCATTATGGTGCAAATATCCACGACGCTCTTGTCTTTCATCCAGAGAAAGATGCCATCGTTAGAATGCAACCAACTGTTGCAGTGCTCATTCGATGGAATTATCAGCAAGGATTAGGTGGCACTCACATTGTGAGTACAGCAGAGATTTGTGAACAAACATAGAAGGAACGGGCAAAACCCGAGTATCCTGTGTCTCGTATCCTTTTCTCCGTGAGTGAAGAACACTTGATCCTGTTGCACATTTGCTACTGATTTCACCGTCAAAGAATCCGTCCCCATTAGTTTCGGGTGGAAAATAATAAAAAAAAGAGTCGTACTAGGCGGTGATATGGCAGAAGAATAGGCCGGATAGTATATTGCGTGCAGGCGACTGAAGAAATGGCTTGCATGGCAGCTCTTGTTGCTACATACACTTGACAAAATCAAATTGTTTTGGTAGAAGGGAAAGGGAATTTCTGGCAGACGACTTGCACTGGAAGATGTTGTATACATACCGAGAAAGTGACTTGGTAGCAAATAAGGAGTCCGGAAACTTGGAAAATGGAAGAAATTAGTAGGATTATCGAGTGTTGATGAGAAGAAGGACGCAAACAACGGCTGGTTCATTTTCATTGTGGAGTCTAAGGGGGATTTGGATGTGACCAGCACTCCAGATGAAATGGACGTCTTTGTCCACTCTATTCTCCCCACTAAGTCTGGATATTGGACCATGGAAACCGAGAGAGACAACGACCCATTAAGAGGCTCAGAAGCCAGGGAGAGAGGCCAAATTGCGCAACGAACCAAGCCAAGCATACCTGAGAGGGATGAATAATTCACTTTGCACAAGTCAAATGGGAATAGTTCACCTCTGGGGCAAAGATAGAGTGAGCGGACAATGAAATTAGATGGATGATCCACTAGGAGAAGAATACGGCCATAAAAGGGATGAACAAGGACAGAGTGAAGGTAGTAAATGGAATAAACGATGGAGGAGAGGCACTTAGGGAGGTGAGTTTGCTTAGGCCGACATGGCAGATCTTTGCGCAGTAATCGTGATAGGTGAGGTTAGGAGTGAGATACCATTGTTTTGGCCACAGTAAATATTCGGATGCCCAATTCTCACAAAAAGGCCTTGCACGGTGCCAAGGGAGCAGCCAAAATATTGGATTACTACACACACGGAGAGAAGCGAACGAACACATTGGAATGTGTAAGGGCGGCGACCGAATGGCAAAAGTGAGTCGAAGGGGCAATTCAGAAGTCAAGGCTGACACGTGTGTCCACCCGCCATCGTAATCTCTCGCATATGCGATCCGCGCATCTGTCAAAATGGGCGAGATCTCCACTTTTTGTGTACGGGACCCTAAGGCGATTGCGATAAGAAAACACTACTTGGGTGGGGTGGAAATGTAAGTTTACTGTCGGGAATGAGAGACAGGTACGCTGATTACGTGTGCGCGATGATGAATCGTCCGTGCAGATTAGGGGAAAAGCAGCTGCTTCGTTGTACAATCAGATGAAGGAAAGAGGGCGGTCGAGAGTAGAAGGAGAGTGGGGCCAAACTCGGCAGAAGAAGAGAAGGTGTATGTGTCTTGAGAGGCAAAGGAATGCATTGGAAGAGAGTGCGCGCGGTCTCATTTGGTCGTGGCCCGAGAGTGCACAGATGTAAACACACACCGATTCTTCCGGAGTTTGCAAGCAAAGGGAGAGGAGACCACTTGGTCCTCAGAGGAAGATAAACTACCACACGGTCAAGGCAGAGATAACAGCTGATCGAATCTTCGTTTATTTCAAGGGAAAGAGCAGTGAGGGTAATCTTGGCACATTATGCGAATATGTTTCATGGAGGAAAGACAAAAATTTGTGCGTGACGAGTTGATCACGGCAGAATACTTTCCGATTGCTGATACCCGCCGTTGAAGTGGCAACCTTTTTCCATCTCGTGAGGCTGAAAATAACATTTATATTCATATGTTGCATGTTATCATTCTTGTTCGATTGTTCGATGAAAGCATGGCTAGAGGAACGGCAATAGAGATGGATGAGCGTGGAATCTATTAGAAAGAACTTACAGCTATTGAATACATAGAATGTATTGGCGTTCGATCGTCCAGCAGATAACTTCTATAGACGGCCCTGCAATTATTATTCCGTTACCAAGTCCTATAATTTCGTAAGCCTCTTCTCGATGACTTTATGCATCTCTTCCACTTTACACCTCCTCAACTGACTCCATGCAATAAGTTCTCCATTGCTCCTCGGAGAACGATTATCATCCCTTCAGTTCAACTATCTCCCTTCATTCTGACTCAGTTGTCTGTTATGCATTGTCTGCCCTCTTCCCACAGCACATTCCTCACCTCAGACAGAATCTGCAGAAGAGAAGAGGAGCAACGACGAAGAAGACGACAGCGACGATCAAAGAGAGAAGTTCATACTTGGCCAGCTCTTCTTTCGACACACCCTGCAAAAAGTCTGGTAGGAATTCTCATGACGCTCATATCTACAAAACGTTATGTTATCGCATAGTGACCAAATTTATCGTATGATGTTAATCCCACAATACTGCATTTGTATATGAGGCCGGTCACATAAGCAGCAGCATAACAGTGGCTAAAACCGGACTAGGCGGTTGAATCTGTTATATTCTCCTCAGAAATTGCTGAACGTTTCTAACTAGTCTCCCAAGACGCAAAATATTTTCACGCTTGTGATTTATGACAGAAGCCCGTCCTTTCATTTGACAAACAAATTATCTTTTGATATTTAGCTGATATTTGCCTTTTATGATATTAAGCTGCATTTATTTCAGGTTCGACAGATTCCACCATCACTATAGATTTCCATTTTCTACTTTTCATGAAATGTTAGTCACGTTTTCTTCCTTCTTTGTTGCCTGGTAGCAAATGTCGCAAACGCACACAGTGAGCATTACTGAGGAAGTCTGTCTATTCATAGTGAACTCACTGATCGAAATAATTTTTTGTGACATGTTGCAATTAGTGTTGCAAAATCGGTAGTAAAGTGCATTTCTCATTCGTCTGATCCACTTGGAGCTGCTGTCTATCGCAAGTAGAGTCAACCGCACGGATTGGATTAGACAAATGAGAAATCCAGTTTACTACCGAATTAGAAACCCTACCTGCAATTACACTTTGAGTGTGTTCTACTAACAAACTTGTTTGTTTTAGCTCGTAATTGTGAAGGACGAATTGCCTCGTTTCGTGTTATTCTAGCCAAAGTAGTGGAGTAGTTCTGACATTTATGGCAGAAATGAGACAAAGGCTGGAATGGAGGGATGGAACGAGGTGAAACGACAGGAGCGCTATGGTATTTTACACAATAATGATGAAAATGACAGAAGCGCCATCCTATCACTGCTCAAATGTCCAAATCACCATTATGGTGCAAATGCCCATGTAAAGATCACTCACAGCTTCCGATGCGGTCATCGCGTGTCTGTATTCTGCGAAGCGAGGAGGCATCAGAGAGGCCTTGAAAATCAAAATTAAACAGTAAATTTTAGAAAAAAAATTCTATTCGGGAAACAAAGGGTCGAGCCAATCTCGAGAAGAAAATTTTGCGCTGTGGCGAATTAGTCAGCAAAATGGGCGAAGAAAAACAGAAGGAGGGAGGACGAGAGTCCAGGTGGGATTTGGCATGACAACTGACAAAAGGGGAAAGTACTGGGTATTGGTCCCCTGGAACCGACCATTTGAGGGAAGGAGAATGACGATAGAGACGATAAAGAGTAGGAATTGGTATTCTCTCTTCCTTCTTCTTCTTCTTCCTCTTCGTTCGTCCTTTCCTCAGAAGAAGAAACAATGAATGAATGCCCAATACACGCCACTTTATGTGCACGTGTGATTAAACGGGGAAGGAAGGAGAGGGGGGGGGGTCCTCATCCTTTATCCCCCTCTTCATCCCACGATACTCAAGAAACAAAGGACTAATGAAACTTTTGTTATGGCAAAGTGGACTTCAAGCAGGGTAACTAGATGTGAACAATGAATGAAACATTTATGTTATAATTCTTCGCAAATTCTTGCCCTGGAATTACCATTAATGATATCAAACAGAGGATGAGGGGTGAAAAATGCTGAATAACGGCTACTTCCATATTCGCTAACGAGAAAATTAGTGGCGATTGAGAGCATGCGACCTCTCGAAAATGAGGAATGACAACAAATAGAAAATGGATTCACCGCGGAAGATCAGTTGCAAACGACTGTCTGTCGACTACGTGGCTCATGTTTGCACAACGTTTCTCTGTTGCTGCCGTTCACTTGAAACATAGAGGAACAGACGATGAATGACAAAGTTAATCACTTCTTTACCCTCGATTACTGAGTACTCACCGAAGAGAATCATGTTATACTTTCTCCTAAGAAAATTCGCTGCCTGTCCATCGCTGTTTTACAACCGTCAAGTCATGTAATTAATTGTACTATTTCATTCCAGAAAGAGGATTGCGGTAGTCAAGTGTGGATGGAAATGATATCATAGGTTAGCATATGCCTGTGGCGAGCGAGGAATTCAGTGTCAATTGGCTGCGTTCTGGTTTTTGGACCGCCACAAAATTGCTTTCTTTCTCACTTCCGTGGTCACTTCCATGCGCAGTTTCAAAGTGCAACACGACAACAAAAGATGCCTTTTGATATCCGTCTCGTATCCTCTTTGCTCTTCTTCTGTTCTCATTTCATTGTCTGTACTCTTTCCTCTCCCTTTTCTCCGTCTCCTCGTCTCTCTTTTACATCCTCTTCCAGTCTTCTATTCTCCTCAATAAGTCAGACTCCTTACTCATCCGCTCTCAATACCTTCCTCTTCTTCTGAGCTGCTCTCGCCTCCCATTCAAACCGACTGACCGGACCCCCAATTTGTGCTCTGTACAAGGCGTAGCGGACATTTTCGTTTTTTCCAAAGCGTCCGTCTATTGTCCCGAACCATTAAGGGTCTAGCAATGGCCCCGGTGATCAGATGTGATTGCAGGACGTGACATGTGAGAACCAGAGATAAGAAGAACAAGAAGAAGAAAAGGAAGATTAATGTGCTCCAAAGCAATACACGAGGCGAGAAAGGTTTGCTCTTATTGCAATCGTTCGTCTATCAATAATATCGATAATCTTTGCAGAGTTTCTTCGACCATCAACTGAGTCTTCAGGGGAACACAAGGGAGATCGGGAAGGAAAAGGTTGATTCACTCCCTTGTGCCATTACGTTTCTCGCAAACATTCACTGAATGGGCTCGATTCCGCTCTAATTACGGAATCCACTACAGTCCGCTCACTTCTTCCATTCAATTCCTCTCTTCTCTTATTGAGAAAATGTCAGATTGGAGAAAATGGAAAGAATCTGAGCTCAATTTGTGTTGCCTACTCCATCTCCACTGACATTCACTACTACGACGCTCACTCTGTTCGCTTTTCCTTCCCGTTGATACGTTTCCATCCCGAAACTCGATCAGTCAATTTTCGCTTGTATTCTTTAAAAAAATCGCTGCAATCAATCAAAACTTATTCAGGAACGCAAAAAGTCGCCTTCGGTCCGTTACATGTTGTCTGGCGAAGAAATGAGACCGGCGAGTGCACCAAGCAGGTAAACTTTAGACATATACTAACCGTATTGATCATGTCCAATGAGAAAGACCGTCCGGAATAGTCATTGTACAATGGATGTTTGTCAGATATGACTGAATTGGGCGAAGGATTTGCGTAAACGCAGAGAAAAAATTATTGATTTTCCGTGGGGGAAGCGTTTCAATGATTGCAGTGCGAATACTTTACCGATAACAAATTATCATTCTCACTAGAGGAATATTGCCATGTTTCACCATTAGATGGGCTATGAGGGCAGAAATAATAGTATTTAATATTTTCCCTTTCAGTCCTCTCCCTCCTCCAAAGCCAAAAAGGACCTTCGCTCACGACGCTTTCTTGAAAGGACAGGATGGTCAGTAGATATTCTAACGGTAAAATTTATCGAACGATTACAGGCATTTCATCTTCAAGTACTGCTGATCAAACTCCCAGCACTTCAAAAACTCAGGTAAAATCATATTCATACCTATCTGTACACTTCTTACACCTCTACTGACTTTGAATATGGCAGCTACTAGCTACTAAGAACATTCAAAAGCCAATTGCTTTCCCATCCTATGAATTGCGTGCATAAGCGGATGGGCTGACAAGCGCATCTCGGATTTATGATACGTGCTGCCGTCACGAAATAATGTTCAGAGGATTGCACAAAATGTTCAGTTTCTTACTTGGATTACGAAAAGACGAAAATGCAGTTGAATAGGCGCTCTTTTTTTTCACGTACAAGATGACTAATAGTAGGGTTTCTAAGTCGGTATACAAATTCATTTCTGATTCTTCCATTCTCCGCGGAGCGGTTGTGCCTACGAGAGATAGACAACCGCTCCGCGGAGAATGGAAGAATCAGAAATGAATTTGAATACCGACTTAGAAACCCTAACTAAAAACCCTAACGGGAACGAACAATGCCTGCAAGAGTCAGCGAGGCACATGCAAATGCAAAATCAGCATAATCCTCGGAGACATGAGTCAGAATTGAATGATACAATTCACTTTGAATGATCCCACAATTTCTGTCTCTTGCCATTGAATTGGAGATTCATAGCGCCTTTGTGATGGTTCGAGTCTCCAAGCTGTTTGCATTCTTATGTTTCTCTCTCATAAGCTCCGTTGGGCAATGTTATGTCTGCCTTTCTGGCTACTTCGTGCGTTTTGCTGCTATAACGTTTGCTTATATTACCATTACATCTCGGGAGAAATGTTTTAGCTGCTGATTTACGTATGCGCAACCGATTTAGTTAGAAGAGAATATGTGCAGGGCATGGATACGCGCGTGGAATTACATCTCTTACGAATTGATGGGCTTTGTTATGCAGGGGCGTTTCCAAACATAATTTTATCAAGAAGTGAAAGGCAGTTGAGCAGGGAAAGATCTGATAGCGTACTCGTAATTCAAACAAACTGATCAAATTGAGCGTATTTATTCAGTGTTTCGTAATGTCAATGAGATATGTGGTCCTCGGTGTCTGATAGAACATCGCCGGTCTCTCGATCACTGTAGTCACTGGTCTTTCGATGATAATCCGCCTGGGATATGTCCTTTAACCACTTTGGTTTCCCAACGTCGCTGGTTCTGTATCCAACCTGCGAATGGGAATGTATTCAATGTGTCCATAAGAAGGAATGCTGAATGGATCATAGGCTGTTATCCCTCTTCCCTCGTAGTCATAGAAAAGGGGGCTGGGCCTCGGAATGATGTTCCTCACATACGAAATCTCAACCGGTGATAGATCGACGAAAGGAGAGGAAGGACCTCCAAGGACCGTGAGTCTATTTGGTCTGTCATCATGTCTGCAAAGAGAGCACGGTACGCGTGAATACTTGTTCTTTCGTTTCATTTGTAAAAATTGGCCGAGTCAATCTGGGGTTATAGGCTTTAGTGTTAGTTAGAAGATGGTAGATGAACCTACATGGGTGCACAAGCTGTGAATCCAATGAGGATGTTAACGTAGATGAGACGTGCGACCATCCTCATATTTCTGCCCTCGTCCTGATAATAGTGAACTGTCATTATATTCGTTAATCGCGATTCTGTAAACCTTTTACGCAATAATTTAGATACTATCTTGGCCAGTATATGCCTTTATCATGGGTTACTAACATAAAAAACGGAAAGATTGCACTACAGGTCCTGATTATTGTTAGTATTTCAACAGTGAGTATGTAGGAGATTGAAATGGAGACGCAAATGGGAATATGCCACCTCGTAATGGGACTAGCCAAAATACTATATTTCTTTTTTGATATATTCGCATCGGCTTAACTATTTCATGGATATGATTTGTGATTATAAATGGCGCGAAAATGATATAAATATGTGTAAGGGCAAAACGTCGAAGAGAAAAGTGGAAAGAAGATGTTTCATTTGCAGAAATGATACTTGCCCATTGTGAATAACTTTGTTGCGCGAAGGAAGTAGACGATTTGCGATACTATCTGTCGTGGAACCGAACTAAAGATAGGTGCAAGTGGAGTAGCGAAGAGTGCGTTTACATGACGCGATATACGTAACTTCCTTCTTTCCAAAGGGGAAGGCAAAGATCTAGAACATTTCTCGGCAATTTCGTGAAGAAGACATGGCTTAGCTAGAAATTCTTTATATTCGAGTTCAGGAGGGGTCAATCAATGCTTTGTTCGGAATGTGTTTGAAGCAAGAGAAGAGAATTTTATCGATAAATTCAGAATATCAGCGAAATCCGCATTGTCCCAATTGACAAGTTGATATTGAATAGTTCTTATTAAACTCCGTTATGCCCCGAGGATAACAGTCTTCGTTATAATAGTCTTCCTTCTTCCATATCTGAAAAGAACATTCTCATGTTTCTTGTTGTTGCTGCACTACAAACTGACCATCCACCATATCCACCCCCATAGGGTGGGTTTCCTCCGTATCCTCCTCCGGGGTATCCACCGTATCCTCCATATGGGTATCCTCCCCATCTCTTCACTCTTCCATCGCCGCGAGTTACATCGGTGGCGTCCGTACTAGAATGGATTTGTTTATTCTTTCAAGTGATTTTAGAGGACATTTCCTCGAACAGAAATGTCGCTCATCTCAAGAAATTTGAAATTAATTTATTTCTTGTCAATCGGAGAAAGAACGTTGAAACGAACGAGACTTACAATGATGAGGCGATTATGAGAAGAGAGAAGAGGAGAGCAATGAACATCATGACTGAATGTCTTCACCTCTTCTCTTCCTTCTCACTTATATACAACTGACCTCCTACCCAAATTCAATTTGTCTTGTGATCGTTCGTTTAACTTCTTATCTTTCCATTTTCTCCGATTCGTTTCTCACTTGGAATTCGTTCACAATTCGCTCAAGATTGTGAGGGGAACCTTCTCATTCCTTTGTGGTCATGGCCGTTCTCGATCACTCGACATCTCACCTCTCGTTGACTCTTTACTTTCGATGGGGATAGACTAGAAAGAGAAGCGAAATAGCTCGATTGAATGGGTTCTCAATTAGCTGATCAACAAGAGACTGTCGACATATCAGGTAGATGTCGTCATTGGTTCTTGATTCCGGTCAAGAGTTTCAATTCTAAGAATCGTTCTAAGAATCGTGCTCTGTGATCTTGCAGTGCATATTTTTGTTCAATGATGAATGGAATCGCTTCATTAGAGAAGAATATACAGATAAACAAAAATCTCATGATCGCATAAAGTGGGGATTCTATCCATGGAAGGTGGTAATGGTCTTAGTGATGGTGGGTCCTCGTCCGAATCCAGGTCGTCCTCCGTTGAATCCGTTATCGAATCCTCCACGTCCCCCGAAGCCGTTATTGAAACCTCCACGTCCACCGAATCCAGGACCCCTTCCGAAGCCGGGCCCCTGATTGAATGTGGTCGTAGTGATGGTCTTGGTCATGGGGCCTCCGAATCCACCGTGGGGTCCGAAACCTCCGAACTGCGCCCTGAAAAACAGTTCGTCAATCCTTGAGTTGAAGAACCATAAAACCATCTAGATCTCGAATATCAACTTGCATGTAAAAGACTCACGAGGCAACAGCAATAGCAGCCAGAAGACAGGCGATGAAGAGGAATGCGTTCATGGTTCGATCTACTTACTTCCTTTCCTCCTTCCAATGTAGAGCCCTCTTATATGGGACCGTCTCTTCTCTTCCCCTCAGTTCCTCTCAGTCGACTCTTTCTCTCTTACACAGTTCATCTATGCGATGTTCGAACTTGAATCGAGTTCCTTCGAAGAACGGACGAAAACTTGAGTTTGAACCTGTATCAAAGAAATAACCCAGAAAGATCACCAAAGTACACAAAACCACTTCTGTTTTTAATAAAATTTGTTTACTATGTTTTATTCTATGAAGTCTTCATTATGTTTGAGTTTTAGAAGAGTGTGCATCCGCTTCTCTGAGAGTGTGATCAGCAACATGGCAACTCATGGCATTCGCCAAAAATCGGGTTATTGCTCTGCCCTAACAGATGGCGGTGATCATGCAATTTATTTTTTTCGTGTGATCTTCAGCGCAACACCACAGTCGCTGAACGTGTGATCGGTCAAATTCATCCTTTTTTCTTGAAGGAGTCCAACAAGTTGTCGAGGGTTCTAAATTGTCCTCCCGTACTTCAACTGTGCGGAACCATGATATTATTGGAAATTGGAAGAGTTTTCATAATTTCCTCATGGAGCAATTCACACCGTTATAAACCTCGGTGCGTATGTTATCAAGCCGACCGTCGCTTGTTCTATTCACCATCGAAGTTGATGAGAACGCAAAAGCGAACTCATTAACACCCGCGTTGGTGTTCAATAGTTGCCCGACCAACAATACTTCTTGGCGAAGTGCACGCAAGTGCATGTAAAAGGTAGAGGTCAACTCAATTCAAACGCATGCGTTGAAGAGGTGAAACTGCTCAATATAAGGCAGTTCCTATGGAGGATTCGAGACCGGTGCTCCCTGGTCATTTTCTTCATTTTTATTCGTGGAAATCCACTACCAATCAAGAAAATACCAATTCAAGCGCAAGCAAACGAATTCAAATAAGAAAAAAAAGAATTTCTTCATTACACGAAATCATATACAGATACAAGTGACAATCAATCTTGCCCTATCCACGACTTGTTACAGTCACAGTCTTTCTCACGACACCTCCTCTCCCTCCACCTCTCTGCACTGTAGTTGAGACCGTCTTGGTTACTTGTGGTCTGCCCCATCTCCCGTTAGGACCAAATCTTCCTCCACCATCATGTCCAAGCCCATCGTCTCCTAATACTGGTCCAGTGTGCCATAGTCCTCCTGGGAAACCAGGGCCTCCTATTGGTGCGATTGGTTCCATTGGACCTCCCATAGGCCTATTTGACCTCAAAGCCGGCTGTAAAGCCTCCGAACTAGGCACTGAAATGCTATTTTTGATTCCTCTGACAATACAAATGGATAAGTGGGCCTAATTGAATTGAGGAACTTACGAGACTGAAGCAACCAGCGTCAACAAACAAGTAATGGCAAGAAATGAGTTCATGTTTGAATTTGTTCACTTCTTTGATTGTTTCCTCATATATGGGGTTAGTTGTTTTCACTCGCCTACGCAGTGAACCCTCAGAGTGTTCGTGTGATAACTAGTGAGGAATATCGAGTTCAGAGGAGATCAAGTGTAGGCGATAGGTC
The DNA here is from genome assembly GCA_014805445.1 of Diplogasteroides magnus. Taxonomy (NCBI): domain Eukaryota; kingdom Metazoa; phylum Nematoda; class Chromadorea; order Rhabditida; family Diplogasteroididae; genus Diplogasteroides; species Diplogasteroides magnus. The sequence continues at coordinate 8,440 of JACMIF010000279.1, read as the reverse complement.
GAGGATAATTGGCTACTGACCAATGCCATATGTATTCGACGGCCAATTGAATTGTTGATTGTGGCTACTTCAATAAACATGCACGTCGTTGACAAACCAAATCTTCTACAAAGAGAGATGACGTTTTCATATCTCAAACATCGATTGTTTTTCCGACGAGATGGTAAGTCATTGAGCAAGCCGATTTACTCCTCCTTGCACAATATCACGCGTTTGTCCAGCTGTGTATGACAGAGTGATGGCATTCATGAGCAATCGATGTTTTTCAGTCCCCACAGAAGGACGGCATTCCCCAAGTGAAGGTCTTTCCACCAGTACAATCGTCCAAGATGGCACAGCTCATTCAGATGGCGAGTTATTTCTCTAGTCATCAACAGTATATAGCTGTAAAACTGAAAGCACTCTCAAACGCACCTGCGGGTTCCACTTTCGTTGGTCTCGCTTTGTATATGGGTTCGCATTAGAGAAATCACTTGAGAAGAGATATTGCAGCACGAGATACTCTCGAATCCAAGTGGTCAGACTCCCCAAAAGAGGGCAGACTATGGACGATCAAATAGCATGTCAACACTTCTCGCAAATGCAACGTTGACTTATCCAAATAACGGAACTGCCAGGTGCTATTATCGGTTCATTTGTATATTGCATGGATTATACAGCAATAGATCAACTTTGTTTCAGTTCCCGTCGAGATCGAAGTGCAGATGTGCCGAGACGATTCCTTCAAAGGAATTCTCGAAGGAAGAATGAGCTGGATGATCAGAAGGGCCAGAAGAGTGAGGAGAATGCAAGTGTAGAGGAACCAGAGAAGCCCCGGGCGAAAAGTGCCGAACCTGTCAATGTGATTAGTTTACTCCACTTCGCATAATTCCATGCGTGTCGAATCTCACAATAGAAGTATGATCGTGTTCCAACACTACAATCCGATCTCACTAGGGAGAAATCAACTATAGAGAGGGTGGTAGAGGGGATTGTTTGCGAACGCTGACCCTGTTTTGTTGGCGATGAATAAGCACAAGACAATGGTTCTTGCAGAGGGAGAAGAAACAGAAATTGTGGTCTGACGATACTGATGACGAGGATTTGTCCCTGTCTGATCAGGTTAGAACGTGGTCAACTATTTGGGCACAAGCCACAAGATAAGCAACCAGAGTGCACTTACAGACGCTAAACCGACTCGACCCATACAAACAATGGATTGAGAAGGAAAAGTTCGAGTTCCACAGAAAAGACGCCATACGGTGAGTGACGTTGCCGTCCTTTCTTCACCTTTCTTATGTTGGAAAACACGCAAGTTTTTCGCCATATTTGGTTTCGACTACTAAACCTTTACTGCACCTCTGCTGCTATTGGGAACTGTTCAATATTGTTTACTCTACAGCAACCGTGAGTGGAAAGGTCGAAAACGGAGGGGAGCACTCTTTCGTTGCCGCATGTTTCGTGTTTAGTGCCAATCCCCCAACTTCCCATTCAATGTCCCTTTTCATCAACAATGCATTTATGACTGTTTTGACTCTACAGTAGATGTTCGAATAGATGCGATGAGTGGATCGATCGAGTGAAGTGAATGTTCCTCCTCTCCATTCGAAGGGGCTGAGTCAGATGAGCATTGGGAGACAAAGTGGCTAGTTCACTCTCTTCCATTTCTCATGCTTATCAGTCCTCTCTCATCACTCTTCCATATGTTCCTGTCATTCAACACGAATCATCAAGAGATAGAAATCGGGGGCAATCACTTCTGATAATGCACTCATCGCATAGCATTCGTATCGTCACTACTCATCATGATACACATTTATGCTCTTATCCTATCAGGCTTAGCTGTATGAACTTCTTTCTTTAGCTTTCTTAATTTTATGAGCACTCGCACGTTTTTGCACAGTGTACACAAGTCTTGTATCTAGATCGCTTATAATCCTACCGGTGATGCGCAAGTTCTGGTTCCTTTTCCGCATTGTTTTATTTACTGCTTGTCTTTCTTGCTTATACGACCGATAGTCGCATGTATCTCCACAACCACGATTTCACCTCCCGCTACCATGTTTTTCCTGTTACGCCGTGACCTTTTTGCACTGCAATATGCTTTCGGGTCATTGATCCCTATCGCTGCAGCTGGTAGATCACCTCATTTCCATAATATCATGTTCATTTCGCTTTTTCCTGTTATGCAATTTTGGCATTTGTAAAGAATCCTCTCACTTTGAGAGGTTTGCTCACATATATCAAGCCAATAAAAACTGAGAGATGACTAATGGCTATTGCTTGTATGCCCCAATCCATTGCATTCATTGATCACTTATGATTGAGTTGGAGAGAGTTCTTCATCAAACCGTTCACCATTCACTGCTCTATCGCTTGCCGTTTATTTGATCATTTCCTTCTGTTTGTGCAAGTCGAGAAATGAAGGATCCATTTTGTGAATAACTCTCGTTGCCACCTTTAGCTACAAGGGAAAGACTTCAAGTGGGCATCATCATCATCGTAATAGAGACCCGAACGACGAGCCACCGGTAAGTGGATCATTTACAACAGTATTGATTGATGCTGAATCTGAACTGATTTTTATGGCAACTGCTGAGAATGGAGTGAGAGATGATCTTGCTGTCGTGATGTGGTGGATGTTGTGTATGTTTCAGGACTATCCACCAGATCCTCCGCCCGTCGGTGAACTTCCCGCTGATTTCGAAACACCACAAGTCTGTTCAAGACCTTTACTAGAACTGTAGTCGCATGATCAGTCGTCATTTCGCAAAGAAGAAAGAATGACAACCTTTTCGGAAACAATCTAGTGATTCATGTTGTGTGTGATTCTTGTTCAGTGATGGTCGTACAATGCCTGCTCTTCCAAGATTTCGAGAGAGACGATCATAGCTAGTGGTATAAAAGTGCGAATGGAATGATCGAGGAATGTTGAATTGGCAGAGAGCGAGAGAATGTGTGGGGGCAGGAGGGTGGGATTCAGTTGAAGAAAAGAAAGATCGTTTCAATAGAAGAACGTACAAAGATATTCAGGAAGCTGACGAACACCGCGGCCGTGTTCAGAGGGCCATAATCGTCCGTCGTCTAACATTGACAACTCTCAATCAGAATGTATGAGCTAGTTACGAGAACCGCTTCTATTGCACTTTCACTATATTTCAGCACTTTGAAGAAAGTAAGCCATTGACTCATTTGTCTGCTTTTCAGATATTCTGTCGTATGACCTTTCGATCTCTGATTATGTCATCTGTATTTCTCTTCAGGATGAAGGCATAATGCAACGTCGACTCTTCGACCTGGTATTACTTGTCGACATAGAAAGGATGTAAGTTCGATTATCAATTGGACACCCAATCGATTACCAAAGTGTATTCTTTTTCTCTTATTTATTGCGAGCGGTTGCCTATGCGTTGTGAGAGACAAACGCTCACACTAAATTTTTAAAAAGAGAGTGCGCTTTGGGATTCGATTGACATTCATTTTGAGGTCTCTACTGAACACAATGACTTTAATGGTGTCATTTTCAGACAGAACCAAGATGGTGGCTACACCCAACGGGCGGTGACTAAGTACACGTATCCGGAGAACGGACAGCCTTTTGGTTGGTGTAATCCACTCTTTTTATCTTCGCGTGAATGATTCACCGCCAGTTATCAGACCTCACTCTTGCAACACCGCAAACACAACAGAAACGCATTCCATTGGCATTTATCTTGATCGAGAATCAATTGCGAGATGTGGCATGGCATTAAGTGGGATTGAACAGGGAACATTCAGGGGAGGGTTCATCGAAAACGAGGATTCCACCTGAACTGCTGTATCCGGACTTCAAGCACGCCCAGAAATGCATGTCTTCCAGGGTAGGAAATAATCTGTTCAATCATAAACTGCAAAATTGTTCAGGGCATGGATATGGAGCAGAGTTTCGTGATTGCCCTAACAAACGACGAGGGAAAGAGGTACAATTACGTACCAATTACTTTCACTTTCAATTAGCAGATCACGGGTCAAATATGAAGTGTGATTTGCTTCAGAACCTATGCGTATTGTCACAAGTTCGTGCCCGAACGAGCTTCGGCGAACTTCGATGATGACGAAACACCAACGACTTCTTCAGCGGAATGTGATATCTGTGAGTATTGCCCTAGACACATCTATTCAATGATGACGGCTTTTATGAAAACACGCAACTATTTTAACAATGAATGGGAAATTGAAATCGGGGAAATGTTTTGTCTGATATTGGTTCTATTTACGGCTGATGAGTCAGTAGTGAAGTAAGAAATCGGAAGTTTATCTTGACCTTCTCACTATAATGAAAATGGCATTATAAATAAATATTTTAGTGGTGTATCCTCGTGTCATCGCTTTTGTCACCGCAAACAGGAATTCTCACTTTTACATGCAACTGGCCATCAAGGTATGTTTTGTAGTTATCTATAATTTTTTATGAATCATTTCAGGGCCGCAAGTATCTCTGCAAGAAGTCGCAGTTACAGAAGTTTCTCAACGTTGTTATTAGTCATGACTGTCCAAGGAGAGGTTGATCATGCATTACTCCACTCGTACAAAGCAACTCTCAGGTTCTGCGTTGGTTGTGCTACAGAAGGATCATATAGGAAATGAGAGTAGAACTGAAATCAGTGGATCGGTGACGGACGAAAGAGGAGTGCCAGTTGTGGTGAATATCTTCTACGAAGACAAAGAACATTTAAATACTTTGCAGTCCAGGACAATGACTGACATGATCAAGATATTCACTCCCGAGTGGACAGCATGTGTAGTGGCGGCACTCCTTGCAGACCAACGCATTCTCATAGCTGGCAAAAGTGTCAGTATTGATCAAAATCAAATAACGATAATCACTTCAGGTATCGGAAGTCACTCGTTTCGTGCAGTTATTCGAATGCCTCATCCGGCCTCTCCAATGGCCTCACACATTCATTCCCTGTGTGCCTGATAATCTATTCGATGTGTGCCACACACCGACGCCGTACCTCATGGGAATACTCAGGTACGGTAATGATAAAGGTACATTAATTATCGGTAATCATTTCACAGGCACAACCTTGACTACATTCGGCCTCTCATCGTTACCAACGAATTCAACGAGGACTTACGCCACAGCAAGATACAGGTGACTACTAGAGTGGGGCCATAGGCGATAGCCCTTTTCATTTCTTCTAAGTAGCCGATCTCATGTCGGCTACACGTGGCCGAAATGATAGTGGGCTGCATAGCCCATCCCGCAAATGGGCTACGTTAGTCGCTTATTACTGAACCCGTCGGTCCATCGGAATTCTTCCCATTCAGAGTGACTTCCTTTTCCTCGATATCACAGCAGGAATGGTTCATCCAATACCCTTGTACCTCAACTCCAGTTAGTTTCTCTGTCTCATTTTCAGTCCAACCTTGACTATAGTCCAAACAATCGCTTCTATTGACGTTGTGGCTTGGCGTTTGGAGAATGCCATCGCTTACTGTCGCACATTGGGAATGCCCAAGACGACCACCATCTCACTTGTCAAGGTAACACTTCTTCCATCTTTATCATGACGATAGAAGAAATGCTACGGAAAGTTCATGACTAATCGAAGACTACCTTTGATCCCAATGCCGTGCGCACCGACACGGATAATTATTGTATTTTTGTACTCTATTATATTTCATTCTTTATCATAGTCCAATTCTCAGTGTCTACGCAAGGGTATACTTAAAGCGGATGCTGGGATGACGTCGCAATTTGACCATTGTCAAGAGGTGCAGACTTCATTGTTCAGACATTGAACGAAATCTATATTCAGGCTGTTCTCACGTGGTATGCGAAGTTGTTCGGCCACTACAGGCACACACTGAATATGGATTGGGAAGTGGTAAGAAAAACAGAGCAATCATTGTAATACGTTGTATTCACAGGCGGGAAAGCGGTATCTGATCACCCAGCATCCCCTCGAGTCCTCCAGACTCTATCTGGAAATCCTCGCAGAAACTCCCATGTTCGACGAGTGGATCCGTAGTCGAGTATGTATTTAATATTCTAAAATTGTTCAAAAGGATCATCGTAGACCTTGCGATATCGTTTATGTCGACATCTAACACAATGCTATCGTCTTGATCTGCTCCTCTGTTTACATGGCCGTTGCGCGAGTCGAAAATGTTTCAGTCAATGTACAATTGATTGTCCGTGCGTTCTACTGTTGGCAGAGTGAATACCAAAGCGCATCCCATCTCTCTGTGCCCTCTATCGCGCAGTCATGTCCAAGACGCCAAAGACGACAGAGTGAATTAGGGCGCAGAGAGAACGAATGCACTTTGGGATTGACGTTGCCAAGCCTCTTGCGTTCATTGTAATGTGAACAGTCGGATCGTGTCCTTACTATAAGATCGTGCCCTAGATCGATCATGTCCTGATTTCGAGCATTTGTTCGAAAAAGGATTTTATGTAGATATGAGAGGATTAACAGGCTCAGGGAGTGCCAACCACTGACCAACTTGGAAAGGCGCAGCGGTCGTTGTCTCACATAGCACAGAACATGATGTGCGATTGGGAGACAATTGAGGGACAAAACGGTGAAGAGGAAGAAATTCGAGTCATGAGGACTAGTGAGGTAAATGAATGTGTGGTCCTCGACGCCTTCATGTGTGGTCTATCCTTCGCTTTGGGTGGTCTCCAACAAGCTTCTTATCTGTGGTTGTGTGAGAGTTTCAGGATGAGAATTCCATCACGACTGAATCACCCATTCTAAGAAGATGCATCTTCCTTTCGACGACACATTCATTCTTTGCTATGCGTCATCAAAATGCTTTACCAGCTTTGCGTGTGCTGTGAATAGCTGAGTGACATTTGGGAAATTGCAGAAAGACATCAAAGTAACAAATGGTGTAAAGGACAGTGCAAATTCAGAACATGAGCACCGCTCTGCAGCTGCAGGATGAAAATAATCATGATCTGGAGAAATTGAACACAAGGTAACCAAAAGGCATTTGATTATTTGGTTTTTTATCGGGGCTAAGGACAAGAGAGTCAAGAACATTTTCTCACTAGTGGCGAAATGGAGCCATGAGAAATAAGTGGGTAATGATGCATATACAGTATCGATAATAAGTTTCCGAACACTATCCTTTCTCAGATATCTCAGCTCTCAGTTTTCGAAAACTTCTGAAATTTTTCATGTATATACTAGACCATATGACTGATATTTGCTGATTATGACGACCCTGCATCTCGAGTGGCCGCTTCCCCGTGGCAAAAAGAAGGTGTTTCGGCTGTTCAAAACTTCGCCATTTTGCCGTGAGGGGTCCAAAACAAAAAAGCCTACTTGCAAAGTTATATATCCGTAGGGACTCTTAAACCTGAAAATTTCAGAATTTTAGGTCGCTTCCCGATCGAGAAAAACTTCATCCAGATTGACCCATTTTTGCACTTTTGCGACCGCCCTGGACAGGGGAAAAGGAAAAATGACTGCCTAAGTGGCGGAAACTTATACTGGGGTGGTCCGCCAACTACCCTGAAAATTTCATGGACCTACCTCTTCATCTGGCAAAAAAAGCTTTTTTTAGTGACCAATTTTTATGGTCACTGGCACTATGACATCGACAATAGCTGATCTACCATATGCTATACATCTTATGGCCGACTGTACCTAGTATCCATGCTGAACACCGCGAAAACAAAACTCCATTCGCATGCCCACCAGAACCGTTTTACGTTTTTTTTGGACCCCGTCCAATCCATGATACATGGTAATTATACATGGTAATTTTGACCATGATAGTTTCCTCGAGGTTTTTGATCCTACTATGTATTGTTCGAGAGCCCTTGACGAGTGAACAAAA
>JACMIF010000278.1:22497-46928 GCA_014805445.1 Diplogasteroides magnus | reverse complement strand
AAGTTCACAATTCGATTCCTCATCCTTCATTTAACCTAGAACACACTTGATCTGACTAAAATATGCTGTGTTTGAGCCCCGGGACCAAAACAAATCACGCGTTTGGGGTCCCTATCTATACATTCAGTGTCTATACCGTACTCGAACAGTATCCCCTAGTTTGAGAGCACATAGTGCATGTGTCATTACTCCAACTCTGGTGTATCGTCGTCCTTCTGTAGCCGGTTCTTCCCTCAAACATCCCGTTGTCCACTATGTCAGAATGGAAAGACTACCTGATGGAATAAGCGAATCGAATTCTCCTTCCACTCTTTCTTGCACAAGAAGATACAGAATAAGGACGAGGCATGAGACGGGGAAGATTCTCTGTACAGTACATGTAAGGAAGAGAACAAGAAGATAGCCTACCAATGAGTCTGATGGGATGAGGTTTGACTGAAGGAAATGCAAGGAGAACATCCACAAGAGACAATGCAGCCTGTATTTCACTCTACTCTATTCCCATTGATTGTCATTTGTACCTGTCTAATGTATGTGGTGAACTCATTGACTCCTTGGGCAGAGCACAATTCAAGTATTCTTCTTCTCTCACTTGCATCTTCCGCAGCCTCAGCCAATACTCGTAGAAGGGGCTACAATACTCTCACTTCTACAATAATCAGAGGGATTACCGTACCCTTCCTGGCGCTCTTCTGATATCGAGACTTGAAGTGAACAGATGTCTCAACGAAGATTCAATGGGGATGAAAGGAGGAAGAGAAGCACCTACAAAGAATATATAACATTTGCGAACCCGCGTTCTAGAACCACAGAATTTAGATACAGAGGAAATTTTCAAATCTGTGATATGGTTGAATAGATTTACGAATAAGGTATTCAGTAAATCTAGGCACATACAACTTAAGGCAAAACATAATGTTGTATGTGCCTGGTACCCAAATTTCCATTTCAGAAATGAATGATACCAAAAGTCCTCCCCTACAACCACTAAATAGCAGAATAAACGTGAAATGTCAATAGGAAAAACGATATTCTAAACCGTGGAAGCATGAAGTAACTGTAAAATAGACATGAAGCAGAAGAGACTCACCGGCTTTCTGGGTTTCCGGATCAAGAGTCAGTTTGTATGCAGCATCAGCATACGGTAATGCACCCATTCTACAAGAACACAAAGAATAGAGTATACGTTGTGACTGTACCTTTCCAGAATGAATTGCACTTCCTCTTCCGTGTTTTCAGTCTGAATATAAAATGCATCTCCTGGTTGATATTTGATCATTTCATCCCCTGTCACTTCCAATACAACTTCTCTGTAACAAAGAACATTCCATCAGTCATGTGCAATAGTGACCTTTTTGGTTTCTTTGCATCAAGTGAAGTGAGAATGGAATGAGATACTACAATAGCAGATATGGTGGAAGAGGGGGATATGACTCCTGAAAGGTCAGTTGACTTCTTCCACTTCATTCGTTCATACCTGGCATGGCAGCTCCATTCTGCCACACTTCATTCGTCTTCATCCATTTTCTCTTTCCAATTTGTGCCTTGAGAAAAGGTTGAGGGGCGAGAGGAACTCGCAAGTTTGCATCCTCTGAAGAAGTACAGTATGAAATGCTTCGAGAAGACTGATTCCAACCTGACAATGTCTTTCCTCCACTCTTAACACATGCTCCAGTAGGGTATTCATACTCCACAAGGGACAATTTCCTTTCTCCACCTCTGACTACTGTATCTTTCACATCATCAACAGTATTCGATTCTTCTACTGCATCGCCTGATTCATCATTTCGAGTTTCTTGACCAGACTGAAACAATAAAAGACATGAAAATAAAGAAACCTCTATAGAATACCGTACCTTCCATTCCTCAAGAATTCTATCCTTTTCCTCCTTTGGTTTAGCTGAAGCAAGGGAAAGTTTGGAAGAAAAAGCAGCAGCCATATGAGAGGAGTCTATATTGAATCTAAAAAGAGTATATGATAATGAAACAATGAAGGCAACTGACCTTTCCGCAAGATCCTCGTTGAACAACTTCTCAATCCATGGTTCCACTACCAATTCCAATCTGAAAGGACTTCTTATAGAAGAAGTACAATAACATTCCATGATGAGAAAATACTACTGACCCTACTTGATCATCCGCTTCTCCTCTTTCCAATACACGAGATGCTCCAAGGAATGTCAGAGTGTGGTCTACCTATGTAAAAACAATCACTATCATATTTTAACCTTAAGAACTGACCTTGATAGGCACTCCTTGATATGTGGAGTAGTTGGAATCACCAAGACCTGTATAAGATTGTATCAATACCGGACTTGACACGTATGTCTCACCTAACAGAGCATATTTAAGTTTGCCTAGATGATCCTCAGAGAGTCCCTTTTTGTTCAATCTACGAACAAATCGTGCACAGTTCTCTGGAGGGTCTCCATCACCAGTGGATGATATGATTATGACAATGAAAGATTCTTTTGTTATGTCATCCTGAATGAATGATTCATTCCCACTCAGTACAGTATCCCACCTCCTTCTCTATGTCATTGAGTGTCTTGACTACACAATTGATACCAACTGCAGAAGCACGAGAAGCAACCTGATACTCACTCATACATACCCTTCTTCTAATCAAACCTGTTGAGATATGGACTCTGCCTGTCCAGTGTGAGACCCGTATCCAATGAGGAGACGAGATTGTTCAGTCATCATCAACATCAACGAAAGTCTACTGAATGGGGATGAAACAACCTGTAACTTGAGCGAGAAACAACAGGCAGACTGGGAACATAGAACGATTTCAAAGGGCAAAACAGGATCACCCCATAAAAGGAGAGAGTGCATTGTTGGGAGAAAAGGGCAAAGAACAAAGAATCATAGAAACGACAATATTCCTGTTACAAAAATTAATTCATAGACACTAAAAACATCATAACAAGATGTTATTAAACGACCAAACCGCGAGAAACAGCAGAATTTGACGAAATTTCAAAAGTTCAAGAGTATGAACTCTACCCCACAATCTGCTCATATTGGACAGAGTTACGATATTTTACGGCTGCGCGTACCTTGGAGCAGTATCCCAACAAGACACCGCAAAGAAACATTGAAAACATTTTATCAAAAACCCGTTTGTATTTGTGAAGGCACAGTTATGAGAATCTGAATAACATAAACACGAAAGTAGTTGTGATCTGCTGTGTGTGCAGTATTGCACTGGATTGTGTCATAATAACCTCTGGACGTTTCCTCTCTTTCACTTCATCCATTCGTTGTCGTGTGTGACTTCCCGATTTGTAGTGGCTGAAATGCGATAGGGGCCTCAGTCTTTGTGAACAGAGAGTCAAGAAACTCCAAATGTCACCACAGCGGGAGAAGAGACTGACTGATTATTCTGAGACTCCTTGATCGTATTGCACAATGAGTCAGTGCAGGTACAGTACTCTGCATGTACTCTGTATGGAGGGACGGTCTTGAGAAGAATATCTGCCATCTGACATCCTTCCTCAAATGACAATCTTAGAACACTGTGTAGAGATGGAAGTGAACCTTGGTCCATTCAGCCCAAGCGGGAAGAATATGAGAGGAACAACCATGAGAGACTCCTGAAAGAAGAATATTGAATGGATGAAAGAGTGTAGAATGAATACCAAATGGTATAATATGTCCACTTTTGATATGACTCGATGTTACATTGAGAGTGAAACACAAATGATGACATTGCTGCTGTTGAACCTGTTATTCTTTCCCTCTTTCCCCCTCATTTGCTTCTATTCTCACATCAGGACCATTGCACCTGACGATTCTTCCCAAATCCGTAGTCTGAATCTCTCGTGGATCCTCGTAGAATGATCCATAGTGCTGTGAATGAGAAGGGAGGGGATTACTTCCGATGTGAACACTCCATAATCCCTTCTTAGGCAGACAAAATAAACACAAACAGGACCTGCACACACTCAAATGTGGAGAGACAATTCAATTTCCGATGGCAGAAGCAAAAGAGGAAGAAAAGGAAAGAATGAATGGACTGACTGTCTCAATATTTCCATCTGAACATCTCCAACATGTCCTCTTCTGAGCAGAAGAAGTGAAGAAGAAGAAGGAAAGAAGGACAATCATCTCTTCATCTGAAAAGAGGAAAGAAGTCAAGGAAGACGATCCACACAATGAAATGTCAATCTCTCCAGAAGGCATTATGAGCTCAATTTCGCCCTTTCCCCCCTGCAAAACCCGGAAGGAATGAGAATTAAGAAAGTCATGAAGGGCTGAAACAGTCAATTGAATGGCACTCCTCTTTTGTCTCTTTCTCTAAACTCTCTTCTCCTTCTGTACTCTCTCATCTCACAGACATATGCTAATCACGAAAGATTCAGTCTGAGCAGTGAAGCGAAAAGAGAACAGAAAAGACCGAGGAGAAGTGTCAATTGGAAAGAAATGAGGGAATGAATAGGAAGTGAATAGAGTGAATGATAGTGGATGGAATAATGGAGTGAGGGGATAATTGGTGACAGATGTCAAGGGTCTACACACCTCATGAAGTGATTGCAGACAAGAGAAAAGAATGGGAAGACTGAGGGAAAGGAGAAGTCTTCATTTGGAAGGGAAGAACACTTCATGGGGGGAATCATCAATGAAAGGGAGGACTCAAAGGGAAAAGGGAGGGAATGGCGTGACATCAAAATGTTCTCAAGAGGACACTTTCCCACGAAGGACAAGTGATTATAGAAGAGGCCTTTTATCATTAAGGAGTAAGGATTGCAGAAGAGATTCAAATGGAGACAACTCATTCCTCAGTAGTAGACGGGAGGGGATGAAGACTGTTCCAGAATGGTCTGGTCATCCTGAATGGATTGTTGAGGACAGAATGAGAAGGAGTGAACACCCTTATAGAAGTAATATGGTCTCTCCACAATGAAGTCAATGTAAGTCCTTGTAGTTGAGGAGGTTGAGGAGGAAGACACGAACATGCACGACAATTCCACACTTCTGAAGGATTCATCAGTACAAGTCATTCATTCACAATCACTAACCAATTTCATTGTGACCTCTTCTGAATCGTAGAAGGAAATAACAGGAGATGGCAACGAGTTCGAGCAACTAAAGGAGGACAATGGGTCAAACCCGTCTGATGTGCGTTGCTCACTAGAAGAATGAGAGTGCCGGCAATGCATTGACCAACTTTTCCATTCAGTTTCTGTAGATTGAAATGAGGAGAAGAACTGAGGGAGAAGGACTGACACTGTATGAGAAGAGAAGTCCAATGTTGTAGAGAAGAGCGAACCAGAAAGTGACACACATTGAGGACTGAGTTACTCCTGTAAGAGATCCTTGAGAAGGGAGGACTCCTTCTGAACACCTCTCGTCTGCTTGTTCACAATTCCTCCCAGAAGACCGACAATGATACAATTGGTAAGAAGAACAATGAAGACAATAGAAATCTAAAGAAGAAGTCAAATGAGGAAAGGGAGGGGGACTGACTGCGGGTGCCATTGAGGTCATAAGTGAATAGAAGAGGAAGAAGATGAAGAAAAGATGAATGATTAATAGAAGAAAGAGGACAGTCCATGAACGGGCCTCACCAAGGGAAATAGGCTAAATGAGTGGAATGATGATAGAAAGAACGACAAGACTAACTAGAGGAGGTTCAATGAATTGAGGGGCTGGATCACCAGTTATTGAGAAGACTGAAAAGGCTATATTCATGAGTTGATACTCATTTCATTCAATACTTACTGTCACATTGATCGGGAAATCGAACACGTTCATTTCTGAACGAAACAATAAGAATGGATGACTTAGAATGAATGAATGAATGAACCTTTTCGTTCCTCCATCTCGCATATTTGTTCTGAGCTCCTTGGCTAATGCTAAGCGTATGGTCATGATGGAAACTTCTCTCAGGAGAAGGGACGACCGTCCTGTGAGGATGAATGGGAGAAGAATGACATGGACATCAACACAGCCAGTCAGAATGGACGTGAGACGACCTTTTAGTCGGTGTATGCAATGTGCGATAGCGTTAAATGATTGAATGACAAATGATCATAAGGCAATTTCACTTCCTGAAGTCAAGGAACAATAAAAATACATTGACTGTTGATAATAGTGCTCAGTGTTATTTGAGTGAATCTTACAGTAAAACGATCTACACAAGAGTAAAAATCTGAATTGTTCATTGGCTAGATCAACCGATGAAATCTTCTTCATAACAATAAAACATTTTTCAAGATAACAGGCTGTAGTCTCATCCAATGTTCCCATTTCTTGTTCAATTTCCCCTGACCGACAAAATTGAACACCGCAAGCGTTTATTGTCGTTGGTAGTTGGAATTAGAGTGTATTGGTGAGTGTCAATCTTTCTTTGCATCCGATCGAGTATTTGAGGGATTAGGAGATTGAGAATGAGGAGAAGTACACATTGGAGACATTGAAGGACCAGGTTTCAGTCTCAAAAGGACAAATTGGGAAGTGGACACTCGAATTTCTCACTTCTTTTTATCCGGACGATCGTCTTTATCCCTGATAATTAATATTTAATTCTATTAATCAATAAGCAAAAACCTTGCCGATGGCGTTGTGTCGTCGTCTTCGAGCATTTCCTTCACGTTTTTGTACCTGATATACCTTGTTTTCGAAATGGACAATTTGCGTTGTAAACCTCTTGACAATAACTTCCTTCGATCCTTTCTTCATCTCGGGAAGTTCCTTCAATTCATTCATCTTCATTTTCTTCCTTTTCTTCACCAACCCTGAGTGAATTGCTGTGTATCGGATTGAATCCTCCTTTTCTTGACAATTCTCCAATTAACTGCAATTTCTTAATTCCTTCTCATTTTCGACAGTCTTCATCAACCTCTGCAATTCTAACACATTCCTGCTCTGCGAGACCCGGCTTGCAATCGATTGACCCTTGGATCAGGACCAATCCTATTTCAAATCTGCAGTATTCCCTCACCAACGAGCGTGTTGGGACCGGGCATGCTCAGAATTACCTGAATACACAAAGTCAACACGTCAAATCGAACAGTTTTACTTGGGTATTTCCGAACGGCTGGGGATACAGAGGCTTAGAATCCGGCTGAAGGCAAATCGTGTAGGGACCAATTGAGACACTAGGACAAACCTTCACCTCGACGTATTTGTCCTTTTCAGTCATTTTAGGAGGAAAGTAGCCTCCCACTTCACAGATCTTGTAGTACACACCGAGCCTACAGTACTCTATCGAATCAATCGATAATCGATCGATACCTCCTCCAAATATTCGACCTCGCACGTTCGCTTTTCTTATCATTGGTGTGTTGTTTCCCTTTTCCATTGAACTGAAATGGATTCTTAATCCCTTTTCATTCATTTCAAACCTCTTGAACATCCTCTTCACTGTCTATCTTGATGACTGAATACTGTACTTGGTCAGTGATGTCCTTGGCCGCAGACTTGTACTTCTTGAGAAGTCTGAACAAGTACAAGTATTCTCTTCTCAATGGTCGTCACACCCATCAATCTTGTACTTTGGCCATTGGTTCACTTTGATGCTCTCATCATCCTCCTTACTATCTTCTGAATCTTCAGAATCGTCGAAGAAGTCGTCCTCAAAGGATCAAAGATCAAAAGATAAAATATCAAAGATCTATTACCTGTTTCCCATCCTCAATCTTCGGCCTTGACTTTGTTGTAGCTGGAGGTGCAGGAGGAGGGAGAGGAAGATGAGGAGGAGGGGGAGGAGGAGGAGGGGCGACCTTCTTAGGAGTAGAAACAACTGTAATTTTAATTTGAAGTTCCCGCTGGTATTTCGAATTTCCCGCCTTTTTTGGTTGGTGTGATCTTCGGTTGTGGTTTAGTAGGAACAACCGCAGGAGACACAGGAGTGTTCACTGGTTTGGGTGCCACTGAATACGGTATCATCTCTTTCTGTCAAGTCTCAATTCACACCATGATTTGTGTTGTGTAGCGGTCGTCTACTTGGCGGTCGAACCACTTCCACCGGGGCTGAAATAGTTTTCATTTCTTCTGGATACACAGGAATTCTAACGAGGAACAGCGGGAGGCAGAGGATGCACAACTGGTGGAGGAGTCCGAGCACTGAGGAATATTTGACCCTATTGAACTACCGTAGTCTGTGTACCGTGGTGTCGACCTGGTTCTGTGACTTTTGTCCCTGCTCTGAACCTTGTTCACATCAGTCGTTGGTGGCTTCGGTGGCGGTGATAGATTCCTGTTACAGAAATCGTTTGAGGAGGGATTACGGTATAAACGAACGGAGGAGTACTGTGTTCCGCCTCTGCCTCTGCGGAGCGGCTACGGACTTTCTCTGAAAGGTCAACGATCAAAGATCAGAGTTCAAAATACACACTGGGAGTTTTCCTCCCAAATCTTCTTATCGATTGAAGGAATAAATTTGGTTTCGGCGACTTTCTGAAGTATTTGAAAATGATCCGAAATGAAGAATCTAGACGTACGCTGGAGTCTTCGAGGTGTGAGTAGGCTGATTATCTGAAGGAATGAGTAAAGATCAAAGATCAATCCTTCTCCTACCATTTCCCTTTGCCGGAGTCTTTGGATTCTTGGAGTTGTCATTCGGTTTTGGATTGCTGAAAAGACCAAAGATCAATGATCAAAGATCAAAGATCATGCCTATCGTCGGATTCTGAAGATGTTGTAGACCGACCGAGATGACCTCGTCTGAATGTGAGATTTAACTGGGAGAGGGAAGGGGGAACCGACCGAAAGTGATGCATGAGGGAGAGAGGAATGAATGAAGAAGGGAATGGGAGAAGGTACAGGGGGGCACTCTGCACAGAAGTCACGTAATCACAGACGACCAGAATGCAAGTGAGATGACCATTTGGTCGCTGCATGCAATGTGCGTTTTTGACTGTGCACTTTAGGCAAATGATTTTATTTTCATAGAGCGATAAAAAGAAAATCTAACAAAAGTGTACACAATAAAAGTAATTCAAACACTGTTCCAAAGACCAAAAAGCAACGATTTTAAATAGTTTTTATATGCGTTCTTGTGCTAATAATAACCATGCATAATTAGTCGAAGTCTTGTTTTTTTACCCCAGACAATTGTCACCAAATCGTAGCTTTCAGTATTACCCACAACGCCTAAAAAGATCGCAGAAATTGACAATTTTTCGACATGATGAGAGAAAAATATTAATTATTGCGGAAATCATTCTATATTATGTGATCTAGGTATTGTGGGTATATCGAGAGCTACGATCTGATGGTAAATGGTCTTGGTCAAAAATTAAGACTTCGACTGCTTATGCATGGTCAACCGCACAACAGAACGCTTTTTAAAAAAAGAAAATCAAAAACGCAAGTCGTTGTTTTTTGGTCTTTGGAACAGTATTAAATCATTCATTGTTCAATCTTTTATGAACATTCCTTCTGTCTTGTGCAAATTGATGATAATGGCCTAAAAGTGTTTATTCATGGGAATGAGCTTCCCTTAGACAATGAAGCAATGTGAATAGTACAGTATGTCTCCATTTCCACATTATCCTTGTCGTTCTCAAACAATGCAGCAACAACTCGACACGACTACAATTGAACAAATGGAGGAAAGCAAACTCCCCACTACTCCACATTAGGGTTTTCAAAACCATAGTAATGTGCATTTTTCATCCGTCTAATCCATTTGGAGTGTTTGTCTATCGAACGCAGAGACAACGGCTCTGCGGGAATTAGATGAATGAGAAGTGCATTTTACTACCGTTTTAGAAACCCTAGGTACTCCACATAAACCGATTTCTAACCTGTCGATCACTGGAAGTTTTATCTGCAGAGCACTTCTTAATGGAGGCGTATGGAGTGGCCTCAAATAGTAGAAATCGAGATTGAATGATTCTATCGACACTAACATTTCTCTTACAAATACTCTTTGTAGAAGTTAATGTGAAATCATAAGTTGTGTATAATCTTCCATTGACACTCACTGTCACTTTTGTAGCCTAAATGATGAAAAGATCAAGGGAAAAGAGGGGAATACTCACTCCAAGAGAGGCTCCAGACACCGAAACCCACCACATTTTCTCGTTTCTCAGTTCGTTGTTCGTTCTCTGCAGCGCTGACCTGTAGATCAGATCCTGAAAACTGCAGAATGTAAAGATAGGACAATTTGCAGAATGATCACCTGTAGTTTGGAATCGTTATCAGGGACAGGAATCTTCTTTCCAAGGGTCGCGGATTCAGAAATGAGGAGGAAAGTGGACAGAATAAGGAGGATGAACAGTTCAGGGAACATTGTTGAGCAATGATGAATAAGCAAAAGGAGGGAAGGGAGGAATACAATCTCTCTCCCTTTCTCTCTTTCTCTCTCCCTTACTCTCTTTCTCTCTCCCTTTCTCTCTTTCTCTCTCATTCTGCACTAGAAGGAAGCGTCCATTCAAGCGTGTCTACTCTGTGTGAGAGTCAATCAATGACACACAGTTTGTATAAGACAATTGTTTATCTCTTGCGGAGTAATGGAATGATCTGTTATTCTTTCAAGGGTTCACATTTTGCAGGATGAAATATGGATAGAAATAGAGTATGATTCATACAAGAAGTACAACATCAATCACAAAAGTAAACAAGACTCACACAACAGAAACAAGAAGAAATACTCGCATTTGTGTAATTGAGATTCAAGTCGAAATGTTATTATGATCAAATGAATACTCGTTGAATTGTCATCGGATGATAGAGTTACTTAGTCATTTGATGGTTTGAGTAATGTAATCATTGGATTCGATTCCACACCATCTCTCATTAGTTCATCATTCTCATCGATTAGTCCTGAATGAGTCTCTCTTCTCATTCTACCGTATCCCTCTCTGTTCCTTCTACCGTGTCCCTCTCTGTTCCTTCTACCGTATCCCTCTCTGTTCCTTCTACCGTAACCCTTCCTCACCTTCTGCTCCACTGTACTCTTTGTGACTAGGTGCGTACATGGCAATGAGCAACAACACGTAAATGTTCCACATTCCGAATGTTCCTGTAATAGTTGTATGTACTCATTCATCCTTGGTAGAACTGACCAGTGAAGAAAGCAGAAGTGGAATGAATCATAATCGAGTCTTCAGGTTCATCTCCGTGCAGAGAAGCCTCTCCAAATTGTCTGAAGACACTCCTCATTCCTCATTCATTTCACTATCCTCACCTCATGAAATAGGCTGAAATAGTGAGTGCACTGCATAGAAGAGTGAGGAACATGAGGAATTTGAATCGATAGATGATTCCATCCACCTGAAGAGAGATTAGAGAGTTCAGACAGACAGACAGAAGAGACCTTTATCCTTCTGTTCTCATTTTCTCTGTAGAAGGATGCTGCTCTCTTTCTTCTGATTGTATTCCATACAACTACAATCTGAATGACTCATTCTTCTCTTCATTCCATTCCATTTTCACCTTGTAGAAGAGAAAGACAAAGTATCCAATTGTACACACGAAGGCAACGTAGATCGAAGTGTACTGAATGAATACATTCAAGTGCATTTAGTTGTCAGAGAGAACAAATCGTCATTCTTCACTAACAGGGTTTCTAAAACGGTAACTTTGTCGTCATTATTCTTCACCGTCTATGAAGGAATGATACAACAGCGCGGCGGAGAATAATGTCGACAAATTTACCGTGTTAAACCCGTATTCTCTAGCAATCAGAGTAATCACTCACTGCAATTCTCGTTCCAGTTTCAGTAGACCATACAGAATAGAATGGATCTGCCAATTGCATTCCCCTTTCAGCCATATCATAAATGAGAAGAGATAAAGAAGCAAGGAATACAAGGGAAAGATTTCTCCAGTATGAAGACTAAAAGAGAGAATCAGAAGAGAAGAAGGGAAGGAAACTTACAATTGCGTTTCTAGTAGGATCATCGATTAGATGTTCACCAGCGAATATCAACCAGAATGAGAAGAGAACTGCATAGAAGAGACCCTGAAGAGATATTACTCATTGAAGGAACAAAGTTAGAATGAACCTGTCTCAAGTCTGACAGAAGAAGTAGAAAGGGGAATCGGAATAAGAGGGAAATCCACTCAATAGGAGCTGCAATGGAATCGAGCTTACATACGACCATTCATATTGACTTCTGAATCACAACCACTACACCACCCTCACCATCAAGTACAGCCATGGCGATTCCGAGAGTGAGAATGGCCTTCTCCAGAAGGAGCATACGACGAGGAAGCATCCGAAGACGACTGTTGAACCTGAATGAGAGGAATGAGAAGGGAGGAAAGGGAGGAATGGATAACCAGTGAAGTGCAAGAATGACAATAGGAAAGAGAGCTGTCTTCAACCATAACCAAACAAGAGTGAATCCTCCATTCTGATGAATTGCCTGAGGGAAAGAGTCCATTCATTCTTTCTTCTTATTCTCACCACAACAGTGAGGGAGTTCACTTTTCCAATGGCACAATTAGGTGCATTCTCATCACGAAGACAGGCCTCCTTAAGGATGAAAAGAGAATGAAGAGAGAGAAGATTCACTTACTCTGTCTATTGGAATCCTCACATTGAGAAGATAAAAGGGATAGTTAATCGATCCCAATTCGAATAGATCCAATACTTCACAATTGTAGAAGTTGCCACTCAGTCTCTACAAGACCCTTCCATTCTCATTCCATTATCTTTCCCTCAGTTCACCTTCTCATCATCAATGGTACATTCGAGTGTTCTGGTCACATTTGTAGTCATGTACTCCTTCCAATTTTCCTCGTTATCCTCTTTTGTCCTGTATCCCATTCTGACTTCCAGAAGAAGTTTCGCATTCGGTCCTCAATCATCTCTCTCCCTTCTCATCTGATACAGTACTCACTGTATGAGAAGTGTTCATGCCATTCCACGTCCACTTGTAATAGTCCAAGAAGGAATTGGAACAAAGGACTGTACTCCAATTGACGATTCACTCTGAAGTCTCAATGAAAGAGGGAATAGGACAGTCTCTCACTTCGCATGTGGCATCTGTGCAATGAAGACAATCTCACGAAGATCAAGGGAATTCGGTTTGAATGTTGAGAGATCTTCGATGAGATGACAATTCTGAGAGGGAAAAGTAGATGGAAGAAGAGAATGGACTTACTTGTGGTCGAATATGAAACCATTGTCCATTGGAACCCATTGAGGGATCTTCACACATACTCATAATATGTTCCATTGAAGTAGAAGGAACTGGGGCTGGAATGAACTAGTTCATTTTAGTGCATAAATTCATAAGACAATTTTTAATACTGTCTCTTATAAGTTACAACGAGATGAGACTTACCGACTAGTGCACCAATGGCGAAGAATGTGGCTTGTGCTACTGCCAGAACTACAATATAGAAGATTCTCGAATGAATACACAAGGGAAAAGAACATTGAATCGTGGATAAACAGTGAAATGAAATGAAAAGATGAATGAACCGACCTGTGAGGATGTAACCGAGTTTCCTCGTACTTAAATGTTCAATCACCGCCCCGCCAGCCATCTACAAAGAATGAATTGAGACATTTGTGCTATTGACAGAATCAGCATATTCTTAAGAGAATGCACTGGGAAATAGAACATTCAATTGACAGAAAAGTAAAGATGGACAATCTACAAAGAGTGAAATGACATGAATAAGGAAGATATGAGAATGGGAGGAATGGCACTCCCGACCTCTTCCTTTCATTCAATCGTTTACGATACTTGTGGAGGGTCGAATGGAAGAAATAGTGAGGGAAGTGCAGAGGAAAGAGGAGGAATGGGTATGTCGTAAAAGAGGAGAAGAAGAAGAAAAAGAACTGCTGTACAAGAAAAGGAGGACAAGAGATTGATTGGAAGAAGGACCTTCTGAAGGAGAAAAGTGTTGAACCAGCTGTGAAAGAAGAAGAAGTTGTATTGATTGAGGGAAAGGAAGAGAGGAGACTGATTGGAAGAGATGGATTGATCCTACAATGTGACAATAGAAAGAAAGAGAGGGGATCAATGATCAAAGGGATACCGATACGGTATTGCCAATGGGATTATCCCCCTTCCATACAAACATTGATAAGATTGACACCTTCCCCATTGGGAAGGACTCCATGGGAAGGAAGTAGATCATTTGCACCCTCATGAAGTGAATGTCTCATTCTATTCATTTACCATTTGACTGATGTCCCTTGTTCTTCCTTCTTTCCCTCCTCCTCCATCTATTTCCTCTTCTATTCATTCCCTTTCACATTTGGCAGTTCATGAAGTATCAGACAATGATATTCATTCTCTTCTCATTCATAAAGGAGACTTTCTAATCAGAGTGAGTATATTCCCATTCACAGTCCATTCCCCTTCACCCTCTTTCAGTCTCTTCCCAATTCACCCACTCAACTCTTCTTCTCTGTCAGAGATACCAAGAAAGTGAATGACTTCCAATTGCGAGTCGATGCCAACAACAGAGAAGTGAGTCACGTCATCCTACAGTATGCCATGATTCCCTTCAGGACTCATTTGTCTTCACTCTCGGTAATCACTCGTTTTCTTCAGTGGATGAACTCATTTTTACTGCCACAAAAGGAGGATTCACACTTGGTGGAGAACGTATTCATTGTCATCAACTCATTCAGAGGAAGTACGGTAAGGGGAAGTCTCTCTTTCTCTGTTCTCTCTCCTCTTCACATACTCTCTTACCTACAGAGTCCCGTTGTCCTCCAATCGGCCATTGGACTCATGCAACAGTCCCTCCACGATATGCTGCCACCACACCACTCCAATTGGGAGACAAAGGGTATACTGTACTCACCCATCAGGTACAGTATCCACTTACAGTATTCCTTCCTCGCTTCTCTCCCTTCCCGTTCGATTCTCTCGAATGGTCAATGATGAAGACCTTGAAGAGTTAATCAAAATGAAGCACAGGTTGAGTATGGTCTCTTCCCCTTTTCATCTCTTCTCCTATAGTAATCTCCTTCCTCTTCTCGATTTCACTCGACTCCCTCAATCTGCTCTTCTACTCAGATTCGAGACATTCGAGGTACAGTCCTCCTACCGTATCCCCCTGTCTACCGTATCCCTTTAGGTGTCCATGGGTGCTTTCCTCCGTGACAATCCATCAACAGAAGGACAGCAGAGACTGCAGTGGATTCAACAGGTTGTCCATCGTGAATGATTCCATTATTATGTTCCACTCATTCAGGCCGTTTCCGCTCTGTTCTTCCTTATCGATCGTGGAATGTACGAGGTTCTTCTGACTCCTGAGACTGCAGTACTCAATGTACTCCCTCTATCTCTCATTACAGTACTCTTGACTTCCCTTCAGAACACAGATTGTCTTTCACTTCAACTAGTTCATCTTGGAGTGGATTCATCAGTTGATCATTGGAGATGGATGGCCCCTGAAGTGAGAGAGTGTACAATAGAGAGAGAAATTGAGAAGACAGAGTGAATGGCCGCTTCCCCATTCAGACAATTCTTCTTTCTGTTCATTCTCCTTCTTCCCTTTCATGGCAATTGGCCATTTTCATCTGGCAGATCTACACTAATTGTACTCTTCTTCCATTTGAAAGGTATACGGTAATCTTCCATTGATGACCAATGCCTCCCTTCAGATTCTCTGATTGTCGATCAATGTCAAAGGAAGCACTCCATGCAGCTGGAAGTGGAGAGACTTGTCCTCTTCTATTCCTTCCTCATTCATTGTCTCATGAAGAATTGAATGATTCCAAGTGAGAGGAAAGGGAATGACAATAGGGAAGAGAATGGATTGTAGGAAGAAAGAATATTACAGTGAATATGGGACAATGAAGACATTTCCAATGGCATCAGAGGTCATTCGGTGAGTGAGAAGAGGGTTCCATTGATAGAATGTATCCATTCAGTGCCCTCTTCTCTTCTCTTTTCATCTTTTCTCCTTCTGAATCTCGTCTTCCTTGGTCATCAATCTCTCGTACTCTTCGATCGGAATCTATCATCACTCGTCTTTCTCAAATCATCGACAAAATTCTCCCTTGATCCATTCGGTATCCCACCACGATCCCCTTGTGGTTAAAGTAAGACATAGTATAGGACATAAACATATTTATAGTATACACTGTATTGTGAGATTAACATGGCATGTTGTATAAATGAATGGAAAACCCGCGTGAATTGTTGAACATTATAGTACAGGGAAGAGTTGAATTCAGTCATTGAGTATCATCTCCTAATGCCTGATAATGGAGGGACTTCTAATAGCGAGGATCAACCTCCTCGTACAACTTAGAACTAATAACCGTAATTATTGTATCGATCAATAACTCGTCTGGCGAACAATCAATAACTTATGCCAACTACGACTAACAGGATTACGGTATCCTTCCACTCAGAAGCCACCGCTCATTTGATATCGTTGATGTGCTCCTGAGATGCAGAATTGTGTGAGTAGCAATATGAGAGTTTGCGGGCTGATGAAGGAGGGCGAGAGGAGCAGGGTCCTGAAGGGAATGAGTACGGTAGATGGAGGGAAGGATACGGTATACCACAGACAGAAGAAGTGGAAGAGTGTCTCCTACAGAGAGGTTTAGGAAGAAGATCGTCTCCATTAACAGAAGAGACAGAAGATGCACCAGAGTATGAACGGAATCGAGTGATTGGCTGAAGGAGACAACAATCATTCCCCATTGCACAATGAAATGATTGATTACAAGAGAATGTCAATTGTGTCTCTTCTTACCTGTGGACTTCCATTCCCTCTACCATCAACATTGGCATGTACATTGGCATACGATAAAAAGTCATTGTACGCAAAAGGAGTCGAGAACACCCCTGAAACATTCGTGTCAATCAATAAGGGTACGGTAACTGACTTGAGAGAATGACGATTGTTGTCAGGAGACCAGAAATGCAGAAACAAACGGTGAGTACTGTAGGGATGACAAAGAACTGGAATGAAGAGGATTACGGTAGGATTAAAAAACAACTGACAATACTGATGAGAAACTTCTTTCTGTGTTGCCTCCAAGCATACGAGTACATCAATGATCCCACGCATGTCCACAATGCAAGCTGAGCCTGATTGAAGGATACGGTAACTTTCCATTCAGGACTCTCCTGCACTCAAACCTGTACAATATCGTAGAAGACTGATGTGTTCTGAACTGCATTGGCGCCCGATCGATTTTCAGAAGAAACCTGAAGTGAATTCAATGACAACACATCAGAGCAAACACAAACTAAGGCCCCAAACAATATCAACTACAGTACCCCGATAAACTCAGGTCTTGCAAACGATCGAATGTATCGATCCAATCGATCTCTGACGTAGATGAGAACTTTGTCAGCGTTTTGCATTGAAGGAAGGTAATCGATAGAGGGGATACGGTAGATATCGTCCCAGAACTGCAGCCTCCACACATTGAATGATGGGGGTCAAGGTACGGTAGATGGCCAAAGAGGGGGAGGGGGTCTTTTGTGATAAGAGGAGATAGAATGGAATGAGGATGAGGGGGATGGTTCAATGGCAACAACAAACTGCAGCAAAAGAAGATAACAATGAATGAGAGAGTATGGGAAGAAGAGAGACGCAGAGAAAGAAAGACTTCCCTTTTCATTTCATATCAGCTGAACACTATTATGAAATGAAGAACAGGACAAAGAACACTTTAGCCATTTGCAACCATGTCCTCTAATTGCCAATGTTGCTTTGTCGTAATAATAATCTCCATTTCCTCTCTTTCTCTCGTCTCTCTGGTTCTTACACACACTCTCTCTCCATCTGTACTTTGCCCTCTATTCACGTGAATTGAGCATGAAGTGGAACGGAACCAGGCGGATGTGCGATGCCAAGGGACCAATGAGATAGTTAATCAACGAAAGCCAATGTATCATACTGTAGAGAAAGTGTTCATTTGTGTGAACAACAACCGATCAAGGCCAAGAGAAGATAAGAAGACACTCACTTCACTCAGACAATTGCTCAACTTGTCCAGGTCTTCTGAAAGGTAACTCTCATCCAGAAGCATCTCCTGCAACGAATAGAAGGATACTGTAGGAGTGAGGAGAGATGGTACCGGTTCGATGGAATTGAATGAGGATGATCTGGAGAGTACTGAAGGAGGATGAGAAGATGATTTGAATAGTTCATCATGGGGAATATCCTCAAGTGAAGATTTCCTTTCTGAATGAGAAGAGTATTGATTGATTGAAGGGGGGGGTAGTACCAGTAGTGGAGTGGTTGAAGGCGGAAGGAGAAGTGTCGAATGCCATCATTGAGAGACTAAAGACGTGAGAATGACAGTCTTGACGTGGGGAAACGACCATTGTGGGAATGAATGAAAGGACAAAGTACAATGAAGGAAAGACAAACCAGAAAAGGAGAGGGAATGGCCATTAGAATAATCAATCTACTATCTTCCCTTTACTCGTTTACTGACAGGGAATCAAAAGAAGGGAAAGCAGAGTGTCAAGGTTAGCCATTCCACGTTTGGAATCAACAGAATGGAATAGAGTCTTCAGAGGATCTACAGAAGAAAAAGAGATTGAAGAAGTGAAGGGATTGACTCTATAGTCTATATAGAGTCAATCCCTTCACTATTGGTAAGAATTCTGATTGAGAAATGAGAGTGGAATGACCATTCATTATGTTCAAGTGCCCAATGGCCAGAAGGTAAAAGAAGAAGGAAGAAGAGAAGGAAAGTGATAGGGAGAGAGAGATAAGGGAAAGAGAAGAGACACAGACTGAAAAGACAATCGAATGAAGAACACCACAAGGGCCAAAGTTATGCTGTAAGAAGAGGAGAGTAATGGAGAAAGGATGGATGAAACAAGGAATGGAAGATTGTAGATGAGATTGGATGAGAGAATGGAGGAATGAAGAGAGGCAAGAGAAAGAGAGACATCCCCCATACAGGGATGGCAATAGTGCACTCAAGAGTACAGAAGGAATGATTGATGAGTGGACGGTGCAGGGAATGATCATTGTCACTACAGTACACAGAGACAATCGTGGTGGGAACCCGTTCATTCACTTTATGGAGACCATTCTACTCAAAATAAGGTTGGAATAGTCCAGAAAAAGAAAGGGAGATAAATATAAAATGCGGGTATGAGAGTTGTTTGCATTTGTCCAATAGTGATGGCTGCAAATGATTGAGGATGGTGTGATTGGAAGGGGAGGGACTCTCCCAGTAGCCCCTTCCCTACTCATTCTATTGGAGGAAAACAATGTGACAACTTGAACAAACAACCACAAGAAGATACAAGGAATCAACGAAAGGGGTTGATACAACTGTTATTGAGAATATAGAATAGTTAAGTACACTTGGATGATGGAAGTACGATCTGTACAGAATGACAGGGTCTCTTATCAATGTTGTCAGTAGATGACTTGACGACGAAATTGTACAGGAGAAAAACAATGGAGGCTTCTATGTGAAGTGATAGGAGAAGAGAATAAGAAGAAAAGAAGAGAGATCTTTGATTGAGTACAAATGAGTATAGAGAAGGGTATGGCCTGGATGAGGCCGAGTCTTCTCTCTCTCTCTCTGACCTATCCCTTCCATTCAATGACCCGCACCCCTTATCAACATTCTGCTGAATGGACATTTCCTTCTCCCACGTGCCAATTCACTTATTCATTGATACTCAGAAAGAGTTTATTATTGTCCAGTTAAGAGTTGAACTGAAGACAATGACTATAATCATCCACAATGAGCAGATATGAACCGATTTGACATTTGGGAAGTCATACAAGGGATGAAAATGAGCAGAGTACAGAAGGAAGGTGGACAACATCATAAAACATATATAGCCTTGAGGGACAGTTCCACAGTCAAAACACAGTTCACAAGATGAGGGGAAGGGGAGAATAGGATAGATAGAAATCTCTAGGGGACACAATAATAATATTTATCATTACCATAATAATACGATTCTCTGGCCACAATTCAAGTCTTCGTCCTTTTGTCACCGTTTCTTTGAGCAAAAAGCATATAAGGTTAAGTCGTATATATCAAGTAGAAAGAGCAATGAAATATACGTAGAAAGGTGGAAAGAACAAAGGCACACAACGTAATGAAATAATGACAAATGTATAGGGAATCAGTGTTGGCAGTGAATGACTGTAAGAGAGAAGAGACAGACAGACAATTCCCCCATTCCAATACACAAATGGATACTCAACTGTACAACAAATGGAACGAACTCGCTTGGCAATTCCGAATTGGGTCAACCCGTTGAATAAAAAAGAATATCAAGAGAATCGTTCGATTCTTAACTATCTACTACTATCAAAACTTAGCAAAATAAGACCTTTCATTAGCATATACTGTAAGGGAATGAGTGGAGGGAGTACTGTAGGAAGTACTGTAATGTCCTCACTTTCCACCTGATTCCTTCTCCTTCAGATCCTTGACTGCTTTTATATATGGAATGAGAGAAGAGAGAGGTTTTGCCCTTCTGATGAATCTATGAGCGAGAAGTTCCTCTGTTGATGCACGCTCATCAGGATCAACCACCAGACATCTGAAGGGACAATGAGGAAGGGGAGGAGGAGGAGAATATACCTGTCCAGAAAGTCCACCAGATCTTCACTCAACTCTGTTCTCTTCTTTATCTCAGGCTTTCCATTCTGAGCAATCAGGAATATCGCCTGAAATATTCATCAATCGTACTTATACACTAACAAAATGCAAAAGTGTAAATGAAAAAAATATTCATAATCTACCTTCATGGGCGTCTCATGAAGATACGGTGGTTCTCCATCGATCATTTCCAGTGCCATGATGCCAAGAGACCAAATGTCAACCTGAAAGGATTACGGTAGTTACCGTCGTCTGTGAAAAAGGATATTCTCACCTTGTAGTTGTACTTCTTCTTGTTGAGTATCTCAGGACTCATCCAGTAAGGAGTTCCTACCACAGTATCCCTGAACACCAAGAATGAGTATAAATGAATATAAGCAGAAAAATGAGTGTGGTAATAAAAGTAGAATGTTGTTCATGTTGTTCATGCTAATGTGATTGAGTGACCGTACCTCTTTGTTCCTGGTTGTATCTGTGCACAGAATCCCATATCAGTTATCTTGACTGCTCCATTCATTCCCAATAGAACATTGTCTGATTTGATATCTCGATGAACGATCGAATGACTAAAAGAATGACGAGTTCATCTTGCAAACGCCTTCTATTTATTATCTGCCAATCATACCCATCTCATTTCTCTCCAACTCCAACTGATCTTGCTAACAATTAAAGTCTAATCTCGTGAACATACAAACTATTCGACAGGAAGACTAAGTGCATCAATGATTGTTACCTGTGAAGGAATCTCAATGCCTCCAGACATTCCTTGAGAACAGCAGCGATTTGTCCCTCGTCTAGTTCAGTCTGTAATGACAATGTCTTTCCATTGACTGTCTATTGAATGACATACCTTGACTACAACATCCGTCAGATTTCCTCCTTCCAAGTAGTCCATTACAACCCAGAGATCGTCCTCTTGTACTAGATACGAGTCAATGTAGTTGACCAGATTCTGAATTGAGTCATATCATCCTTCTCTCTCCATCCTGCATGAGTACTACTCTCTACTACTTACAATATGATGTCATATGACAGGATTGATAAGAAAGATGAATACCAACCACGTGTTTGTATTGTTGCATGACCTTGATTTCAGTCACCAACATTTCCTTCTTCGGTTGACTCTTGAAGTTCATTCTCTTGACAGCAACTATCTGCAGAAGACAAGATTCATATCACAATGTCATTTCTCATGTTCTTTCATCATTTGACTCCCTTCTTCATTCCCTTCACTCACTTCCTCCGTATCCAATTTCTTGGCCACGAATACGGTACCGGAGGCGCTGAAATGCAAACATTTGTTTACGTCTCGCAATTATTCATCATTTCCTTTTCACCCAATCACAATGTTTCCTTTCACTTTCAATGCCAGGATCGACCTGCTCCGTGTGCTTTTTCAGTGAAAAAGCAGCGAATAGCAGGAATTGTGACGTAAAGCGAAAGTGTGGAAGAGAGGAAAGAATGTGAACTGACCCGACTCCAATCTGTTTCTTCAGATCATAAAGAGACTGAGGAGTGACTGAATTGACGATCTTACGAAGCTCACACAGGACCTGCAATCAATACATTTCATTACTCAATTGACATTAATGAATGATTGATTGTGGATGGCATGTGACAGTACAATCAACTTCCCCCTCAGGTCATTCCTTGCAAGAGATGAGAAGGATACAACAAGGGATGTTAATTCGATTACCATTCCATGGAAAGCTACACCTGTTCTGTATCCATTTACTCTTCCTACTAATCAATTGCACTTTCCCCCTTCCTCATTCATCAAGGAATTAACGACAGACTACGGTCAATGAATGTTCACGTTCATTCAAATGAGTTCCATTTCCGTTCTCAAGGTTCGTCTCTTTCCCGTAGGCACATCAAACAGCTTTAAATGGCCATTTTGAGAAAGGGAAGGGTAAAATACGATCTGTGACTGAGTGGAGGTTCCCATTCTCTCATTTACTCTCGAACATGTCCAATGTACTGACACACCCTTCACTCTCCCACTCTTACATTGACGTCACACAGTTATCTACTACATTCTTTTCACACGGAACCAATCTCTCATTCATCCTTCCAGGACTAGTTTGTATGTTTCTACCCTGGATGAACCTTAGAGAAGAGTTGGATGAGAGGACTATTAACATCTCTTCCGTCAATGGAACAATCTCCCCATTGGCCTTCTTCCTACACACAAATTCTCACACAAACTGTGTGCCATCCAAATAAAGCATTCGTATAATGGGCGCCCTTCCATACTGGAGGAATAGAGAAATAGAAGAGATTGAGAGAAGAAGAGAATACGAACTCCATCGTATTACAATGAATGGAAAGACCGTGAATGGCATGGGGCATGTACCACTTGTACAAACACTGAGACCGGTACATGGAAAGGTGTTCGAAGGGGAATGGATATACAATGAACAGCTTACACGAGATAAAGATGGAAAGAGATACAATATTCCCTTGTTTCCTGTACATTAATCCGCTAAAATCCTTGAACACCTTGTCACATCCCTTTTCACGAAAGATAAATCAACAATTATTTGTTGGATACTGTAATGTGATTGTGTTACCTCTTCATCTGTCATCTTCAACTTCTGAGTGGCGTTGCTTCTCACTCTCACTGGTCCTTCCTCTGCATTGTTATTGTTCTTCGAATCTCCTAAAAGAACAAAAGTCAATAAATATGAATACAGACAAAACAAAATGGGTTAATATGAAGTAATTCGTAAAATCGTGAATAAATCAATGAATTGCTCGCATGCTTATGTAGCAATGGAGCGTCCTGATAGGTGAACATTTCAAGATTGAGCAACTGATTGTGAATGCCATGGCAAATTTACAATGAAGTACTTCTCTCTATTCAAAATGGAATGAATGCCCTTTATTGTTGAACTCATATCTTACGCGATATTCCTCATAAGAAAAATATTATATTATTTGCCAAACATGACTAACCCTTAGGTGCAGCCAAATGAGCGGTCGCCCCTCCATTCACTCCATTACTGTAGTTGTTGTTAGCACGGGCCTGATCCTCATTCTCCTTCTGGAATGTTTCCTCTTTTCATTCCATTTCATTGATTTCCTCACTTCAATCAACACGAATATTAACCTCTCTTACGTAGTTAGTTGTGACACAACCACACACAACAAGGGAAACACACAAGGGGAAAGAGGGGAAGGAGAGGACTGTGCTTACATTGAAGGAGATTGAATCACAAGATGCATTGGATGATGAACTCCGCAGATTGTCATGTCCAATACTGTTGAGTGATACAGTGTATGGAGTAGTTGATGAGATTGGAGGAGAAGGAGTCGAGACGAAGGATGAAGTGGACTTCAAGTGCTGAAACATACACACAACCCATACACATGTATTCCATCTCTTTCTTGGTGGCTAAGGAAAAGCGCAGACAGATGGGGGAGGGGGGAATGAATAATCTTTCCTGATCTAGTCCACTATTCTCGCTATCTAATGTGTACTCTACAGCTAATGGAGTGAAAACAACGATCGAGTCTCTAGGAATGACTCAATAGATAAAGTACAAATGGATGATTACCCATATCTCTTCCCCTTTCCTTTCCCCCTTTCCACCAGTTATCCTCTACATCGAAACCCTTCCTTCACCATAATCCGGCACGTGAAAACAAATGGTTGTGCTCCCAATAGCCCTTGTGTGAATGCTCCTTCTGGGTCAGCCACCCTTACAGACTCCTCTCCATTCCCATTCCCCTCCCAATCATTGACAACATCAAGGTCTTCCCCTCTCGTAGCCTTGTCATGGATAGTCTTCCCCTTTCCATAACCGCTTTACCCTCTCTTGTCTCAACTCGTCTATCCTTCCACTATCACTGCACCTCGTGTAACACCACCCCGAGCCCGGGCCGTGGCGGGCGGGGCAGAGAGGGGGGTGGGCGCGGGAGGGGGGGGGGGGTCGGCGGGAGG
>JACMIF010000278.1:7846-22487 GCA_014805445.1 Diplogasteroides magnus | reverse complement strand
CCCCCCTCTTACCCCGCGACTTGCTATGATGCCCCTTTCCAAAACCCCTATACCCTCTCTTTGCTCAACACGGTAATCCCTTCACTTTTACCCCACCCCGTGTAACACCAACCACCCCCCCCCCCCATGGTTCACCCGACAAAAAGGGAGAGTGAGACAAGATTCGAGAGGGAAAGGAATGAAGATGGCAATGGACTAAATGGAGCGTGCAAAGGGGAAAAGAAGAAGAAGAAGAAGCTGAGAATGATGAGAGACACAAAAAGAGACCATTGGGTAGTGTCCCCCTCCCATGTACATACGGTTGAGTACTCATGAATAGTAGACAAGAAGGTGAACCCCGTTAGGAATGAATGGACACTTACAATCACTTTACATTCTCTACTAACTAACAAGTACGAAAAGAATGCTCAACAAGGAGATTATCGCACAATCTTGACGTCAAAAAAAACGAAACTCCCACTTGCGAAGAGTAACGGAGAAAGGTACGAAGGACCAATTGAGAATGGAAGAAAGACACTCACCGTTAGTTCATTGTGAATGTGATTGAGATATGTTGACCATGGAGATAAAACACCAAGACCTGACCCATACAGGGTAGGTTTAAGAGGAGCCCAATCGTACATGGATAGTAGAGATAGAAAGGGACAATAGATGAATGTTCTCCTTCCAGGGCAGCCACTCCCCTTCCGGAATGTATCAGACGAATGACAATGTGAGGGGAAGGTCCTGAGGAGAAGAACGATGACACTGTGTAGTCAGTGAATGGGGGGAGGAGTCGAGAGAAGAACTACAAGGTCAATGAGGAGAGTACAAGAGAAGATTATGATGGATCATCCAGAGGGAGGATTCACAGGGATTCAAATACAACACT
Source organism: Diplogasteroides magnus (assembly GCA_014805445.1). NCBI lineage: Eukaryota > Metazoa > Nematoda > Chromadorea > Rhabditida > Diplogasteroididae > Diplogasteroides > Diplogasteroides magnus. Next base: position 21,616 of record JACMIF010000278.1, on the reverse strand, counting down.
TCTCTCTTCTGTGAAGAAAGGGAATACAAGTGGAAGGGGGCGGAGTCTTTGTAGTCAATGATGTAGCAGAGATTAACAGAGAATAGTGAAAGGGAAGGATCAATCAGAATGACTCTGGACAAAAGTGGACATCAGAATGGCACATCGTCCATATCATTACAGTGTTCGACCACCCAAAGGACGACTTGCACATCTTTTTATCCATAACTCGATAAGTTGTCCCCTGAGGGTATCTATGTGTACAGTCTCTCCATCTGTCTATCACTTCCCTTTTGAACCATTCTCCCTCTGTCCTCATTATGTCACACAAACAGAGACTAATCCAGAATGAATGGACAAAGAAAGAGTCAAGTCTCCCCTTCCTCCCCCCAGGGTCAGAGCCATTCCAAATCCTTGATGTTCCTTTCTGTCTCAGTTCTTGTGACAAAGAGAATGACAAGGATGATCGTAATTGGATGACTGAATATCCATCCTATTGCACTTTTCACTCTGATTCATTCACAATTCTTCCTTCTTTCATTCATTTCTCTCCTTTCATTCATCAAAGCCTTGCCGCCTAATCACTATCCTAACAATAGTTCCTTCTTCAATCAAATGACACCCGTAGGGTGAGTGATTCGTCGTTGAAGGAAGAAGGAAGACAAGTCCCCCATACATCTAAGGAACAAAAAAGGAGTCATTCAGGAGATTACAACAAGAAAAGAGAGAAAGAACAGCGACTGCGTATCCTTTGATTGTACCGATAGTGATATGAAGTAATGGGGAGACATTCATCATACCTATCATAGCCCATTCAGTCATTCTTAGTGGAAGGAAAGAGGTGAAGTAATCATGTCGTTAACCCAAGTCAAACTACTATTGTTCCTTTCAATATCACATTAAATCGTCATCGAAGAGAGTTAAAGGAGTTCGATGGTGAAGGAAAAAGGGGAAGGAACGGGAGGGGAAGAAGCTGGTGGGAATACGATAAAGCATCAAGCAACCACAGTATGCAATACTAATCAAGAGCTAAAGGCATTGGAAATCTGAAGCAGAGGCCACCAAACACGCAAAGCTCACCAGACTACGAACTACAAATTATGTACAGAAGGGCTCCGATTATGAATAGTATGGTGTAGATTGAATGGAATACCTCAATCAGAGCCCTTCTTCGTACTCCACCCTGGTTTGTTGAAATGATCAAATGAAAGGAAACTCACTGCAGGTTTAGGAGGAACTTTAGGAGGAACTCGTGGTGCAGGAGTGGGAACAAGACGAATAGAGTCTTCTGATGAATGACGACCATCTGAAAAGGAGAATATATGCATTCATAATGGACTCAAGAGTTAAGGAAAAGTGAGAGAGTCCAGCTGATACATTCAATTGATACTGCAATGTGACCTCTTGAGGGTGCAGGAGGTGCTTCCATCTTGGGAGGTAATCCAATGTCACCAGAAGATGATGATGATGGAGATTGAGCAACTCCATTCGGCTAAACAATCAATATGACAACCATGACTACCGTAAATGAAAAAAGGTAAAGGTCTATTCCTATCAAGCTTTCGCGCTAATTGTGAGAAGGGAATTCTGCTGAGACAGTTCCTTGCAGGGGATGACTACCGTATTATTGTGGAAAACTAGATTGACTAAAAGGGGACGCCATTTCTCAAAATTACGGACTCACTTTCCACTTTTCGATCAAGAAATCGCTATATAAGAGTATTTGAACTCCACTTTGAAATTGCGAAGTTGAACAAATTATAAAATTATTTTGACGTAGACAAAATAAAAATAAATTATTAGAAACATTTCACAATTATTTTAACAAGGTTCTACGGATATTTCGATGAAAATCTTATGATCACAGTGGCTTTCAAATGTTTCGAGACATACTAATAAACTCGGATAATCAATCTAAACTGCAGTAGTCACGGGAATTATCAATTAAGTTTTCGACGGTAATGATCATGAGTGTATATGGTATACAGTATACCTTTCTGGCAGGAGGAGGTGGAGGGGCCACTCGATCTGCTTTCATACGAGGAGGCAGGGGAGGGGCTGGAGAATCGGCAGGAGGCAGATCTGAATCATTCAGAGTATAAGAATGTTATAATACTAAGATATGGGATGATACCTCTATCATGAGGAGAGAGGGAAGAGGAAGAGGAAGGAGAAGGAAGAGAAGTTGCAGAAGGTGGATCAACACGGGAAGAACCTGCTGATGAAGAAGCTGATGATGGAACTGCAACAAGGATTACGGTAATGAGACATTGTTGAATGAGACAACATGATTGTTGAATCTCTAGAAGTTTGAAATCCGCCGGACACTACTGTAAATCCTGTGAAACGTCCGTCCCGTCGGGATGTTCTGCGTGGTTAACGCGAGTGTCCGTGGGACTCGAGGGAAGGTCCGGCATATTTCAACCTTCTATTGATGTCCAAATGAATGATTGTGTCTCACCATCAGTGGCCAATCTCTTAAGATGTTCTGTCACTTCTCCTGTCAATTGAACATCGATGTCGTCCTCATCAGAATTGTTGAAGACAGAATTCGTTGTGAGATACTTTCCTCCTCCCTGAACAAGAATTCAAAATGGAAACATTCACGTCATTACTCATCAACACAAAACAACGAGAAATATAAAATACCGGTGAGTGATTTTTCTTAAAATATTTGCGTGATTTGTCACCTCTTCCTGTTGTTTGAGTGATGCAGCATAAAACTTGAGTGCAGTGACAACAGCTCCTGGATTTCTTTTTTGATCAGCAACACTAAATGAGAAACAAAATTCACAGCACATAAATAACTACGTGGAAAAAAGTTTACAACTACTCAGAATATAGGGATATATATTGATAATGGAAACATTCACGTCATATGGGCAATGTTCATACTATAAAAGTTCTTGCAGAGTGACTCCCATTCAAAAAGTAAAGGCACTGTGCACTGGTCAGAAAACAATTTTATATTTGAAAATTATCTTATCGCTCAATCTTCTTTACTTTCACTTGTTAAAAATATTGAAAACAACAGGAATGACCCTCTTGATTAGAGCTACAAAATTGCAGTTGGCAGTAAATCGATACATCCAACGGTTAAAGAGATATATCGATTGCCCCGGAAATTCCGTGCGGGACCATTTCAATAAATTTTAATAAATGGTCCCGCACGGAATTTCCGGGGTAATCGATATATCTCTTTAACCGTTAGATGTATCGATTTACTATCAACAGCAATTTTGTAGCCCTGATCAAGACGGTCATTCCTGTTGTTTTCAATATTTTTAACAAGTGAAAGTAAAGAAGATTGAGCGCTAAGATAATTTTCAAATATAAAATTGTTTTCTGATCAGCGCACAGTGCCTTTAAGGAATTTCCGAGAGCTTTCAGCAATTGAAAATTGTAAAAATTTGCCATTTTCAACTGCGGAAATCGAAATTTCTCGCTCTACAGGGCGCCTCACATGGCATTTGCACCGTGACTTCATTATTTTGACGATTACGTATGTGTCTTACCTTATCTCATCCAACAGCAGTTTCATCCATGGCTGCGGTAGTCCAGAGAACTTCTGTCCATCGTATCCCACATGCACTCTGTGTACTGTATTGTATGGAGCTGAGATCTCGAGTGTCGAGGGAGGTGAAGGAGTCTCTTCCTGCACGACAATATTGTATATCACGAAATGAAGATTACTGTATATACGGAATACCCAATCACCTTCGAATTCGGTAGAAATCGGCCGAAGAAATCTCGAACTCGCACCTGAAATAATATGTGATATAATTTGTATTTCAATTCCTTTCTATAATATAAACCACTCAACTCATATTAACCAAGAACATAATCAAGAATATGTATAATCGATATGAGTACACAAACACTGAATCATCATGAATTGGACCAACCTTCGACTTGTCTCTTCCTTTATCAGATCCCAATCCTTTCTTAGGATCTTTTGCCATTTCAGCCACTCGTCCTCAGATTAGACGGTTGCTCCTCAAGAAGAACGAATAATGAAAAAGAATAATGTCCAATGGGAAGCAGTCAAGATGACGTGAAAGGTAAGAGGAAGAGAATGTGAAAGACAGGAGTGAGTCATATACAAAAGAAAAGAAACGATCATACATCTACAAACAAAAACTACACCAATTCATTCTATACGTATTCTTCTGATTATAGTCAGTAATCATAATATAAATGTCAACATCTATTACAAATATTTCTGAATATCATCGAATAATGCGTGATGTCTTACTTGTGGCACAAGTTGGTTGCCTCCTTGAGTGGAGGGAATCTCTTGACTAACAGGTATCTGATAACCTCTTCTACTTCTGCAATCAACGCATATCAGTGACGAAGTAACGAAAGGAAACAAGAATTGACGGACGCGGATACGCAAATGAAAAGGTGAGAGAACGAGTGGACACATATGAGAATCTCATGAATTTGGCAGTGACAGACAAGGACATGAAATAAGACGTTAAAGGGAATGGATTGAGGGTTGCAAGAATGAGAGATGAATACTAAAGAGCATCTATAAGATGGAAGGGAAGAATGGACAATAGAGTGAATGACTGAATGTCATTCCCCCAATCAAGGCCTCCAAATGGCAATGTCCCCACAACAACACGTTCGGTCTGGCTAATCTTTGTGCAAGTGAATCAGAGTGGACGAAGGGAAGGGGAGACAAGAGGGTGACTAAGAGGTCTCCCTCCATCCAACCCCTCAAATAACATACACCCTCTCGGACAATCATTTGCCGCAATGGTGGATTGACATGAAGAATGAATGGAGGAAGGAAAGGGAACGGGATGAGGACTATTGAGGGGAACTGAGGGAGTAGTACAAGGGATTGACCAAGACTACTCAAATGAGATACAATTGGAGACTTCTCTCATGGGAAGTCATTCCACTTCAATGTGACCACCCACCACATTTATGAGGTCTCCATTTGTGGACCAAACGGGACCACCATCCACACACTCCACACACTATCTCGTTACATGGCCATTTCCGGCCAGGTCGTCAATTTCCTCTCTTAGAATAGACTGAAATGCAATGGGAGGGCCTCAAACAGTCAACACTCCTCTATTCTCCCTTCTAAGACAAAGTTCTACTCAGAATGGAAGGTGACCCAATTGTCAATCAACATCTTGTCAAGAAAGAAACAAAAATCCGCAATGCATAACCACGGCGAAAGAAGTGCAGACAGCAAAATGTGATCCGTGACACCAATGAAGAAGATTGGAGAGGATAAAGTAGATCCATTAGCAAGATGGTGTCTGTTGTTCTTTGTAAAGGCCATCACATCACCCTCTCTCTCCCTTCTTCTTCCTTATTGTGTGGTGCCAATTGGGAAAGGGCAGACACAGGTGTGTGCACACCACAATTGGCCCTCATAAAAGTTAGTAGCAACGGTCAAAAAGGGAAGGAAAGAGTAGAGGAAGGAGAAAGGAATACACGAAGATGGAAGAATGTCCGCAATGTGAGATGTTTACTGGACATAAAGCGCGAAGGAATGGAAAGACTTGAGAACGACTGTCCTTTGCCATACAAGGACATGTTTGTAGTGTAAGAAGAGAGTGAATAGAGAAGAGACAGAGATTGAATGGATGAACGGACACATCGATTGTGTCCAGTATGTATCATTCATACACAGACAGTCTCTCTTGACTTGTGATCAAACAGAGACAATGGAAGGGATGATTAGAAGGAAGAAAAGTGAGAAGAAGCAGACTATTCAAGGGAAGACCCCCCCCCCTCACACATACTGTAGTCAACAACAATTCAACTGAACAGAAATGGAAACGGAGAGTTTGGAAAGAGTAAAAGAGGAAGGGGGAAGGGATCGACTGTGCACTCCCACCCAATGCACTAATACTGACAGTTAGTGAGTGAATGAGTCACTTTCATTTCAATCAGTACAACATTTCAGGTTGTTCCCCCTTCAGCTGACTCTCATTCAACAAGTATACAAACATAAGAGTGAAGAGAAGAGAAAAGCTGCGAGAGGGGGAAAGTGATAGACACCCCCAAAGTAAGCGAGAACTATCGACTGATCCGCGATTGCAAATGAGATTGGAGGGGAAGAGGCTATGAGAGTGAAGGGGGAAGGGACAAGTCAAGACAACTCAATCCATACAATGCAGTATGCTTATCGGCCCCTGTCTATTCCCTTTCAATACCATGAGCCTATTCTCTACATATAAACGCATTACTAGATCCCAACCCGAGATTCCGGGATTGAAGACAAGAAAAAGAAGAGGTTTCACAGGATATATATTCCCTTTCGTGTCCCATATGAGAGTCCAGAAGGGTGGATCAAGAAGGATAATATAATAGATAAAGGAAACGAAATAGAGGCAAAGTGAAGAGTGTAATGGTTAAGGAGTGAAAGAGTCTTCTGGGAGGTTGAGTACCTCAAAAGGACCGCCGCCCATGTGAAATGGTGTCAGCAAAAGGTGAAATGGACAGAATGGATTGCCTCGTACGGGGGAAAAGACAAATCAGATGAGAGAAGAGAATGAGAGAAGAAGAGAAGGAAGAAGAAGAAGAAGATCCTACTGTTACGTAACAGGAACTATCAACTCAACGTGCAATTGAGGACAGGGGGAAAAGGAGAAGCTTCATCCATCGTAAAGTTGAACCTATGACAAGAATACTGTAGAGTAGATACAATACAGGGGTGAATAAGAATGAAAAAGAGATGGCGCCACCACATTTTTGATGGCAAATAAAAGACGATGAAGTTGCGCAGTGAAGAAGAATGGAAGAAGTGTGAAGGAGGGAAAAGGAGGGAAGACAGACATTCTCCCTCCCATCAGTGAGAGGAATGAGACAAAAAGGAGAAATGGATGGCCAATGGAACGGCCGAAAGAATAAGAGAAGAGAGGGACAGACCTGATCCATGCTTCTCTTTCACTCAACACTCAACATACACAATCAACAGCTAATATCGAATGATTAGTACACAATCAATCAATTAAAAGAGATTGACTCTCAATGTCGATTGATATACATCGAGTAAAGTACGGAAATGAATGTAGAGAGTGGACAATTGTATGACACTTCCATCCACCTTCATTATTCTCTTTCTCTTGACACTCCATCTACAATGAGTGTCAATGACAGATTGTACACGAATGTGATAATGAATGATTCCCTTTTGGCCACACCCGATCTACAAGACCACTCATTCTATCTACAGAAATGCCAGATATGCACGCTGATAACAAAAACTGTACGGATGGGAAATAAAGGAATTGTTGGAGAAGGAAATGAGTGTATGTAGAGGGGAGACAGTACGTATTGATAGTAATGAGAGTGGATTCCCCCTTCCACTCAGCTGGCACAAACCACCAAATGGCGAGGCAAATCTGTCACAATCTATGAGGATGGAGAAGAGAGGAAAGGAATGGAAGAGAGATAGACAAGAGAGGGAAGAAGAGAGTGGAATGAGTGAAGAGGAATGGAAGAGTGAAGAGATGCAATCACTTGGACATCCATCATCCACACTCTTAATCTCTTCAAGGGCCAAGTAATGAGAGGAAAGGGAGAAACATGACACTCATCCTCACACTTATCCCTTTTGGAACAAAGGGATCATAGAGAGCATATGTGAGAGGTTGCAATGACTTAAGAGTATACAAACAATCAACCACAGTACTAATTAGAATAAGAGTAATGATAGTGAGTGGAATGAAAGAGGGGAAGGAGTCTGTCCATTTGGGACAGGAAGGGACGACAGGTGGGAGATTGCATGAGAAGACCATTGAATGAATTGGCCTTCCATTCAACCAATCACAGACAGCCGATTGGGGGAAAGACTCAAAGAGTCAGACACTTATTGTGCACTCTACAGTCAATAGAACAATACTAAAAGGGGATGAAGATAGTGAAGCGTGGGAGAAAAAGAAGAAAAAATGACCGATCATCATGAATATCATGGGAAACATACGCTGCATTTTGGCCACCTTCACCACAAATGAGCAGAAAGAGCTCAACACAAGTAGTAGAAAGATCATGATCATCTGGATGTCCAGTGTAGCAGATCAGGAAGAAGAATGATCTCATTGACTAGTAGTCTCATTGCATCTAGTGACAGCTCTCTAGTGTGTGGATGTAAACATAAACTGTCTTCTTGTCCACTTGCCATTCTTCCCTCTCACTTCTCTGTCCTCTCTTCTTCCTATACACTCTCTCATCCCTCTTATCACTGAACCCAATCGAGAGGCCAAACGGGCGCATCTCGCGCACTCTAATCAAGGAGGAGAAGGGCTTACAACCAATGGGAGAATTGAATCCAGTCAAGGAGGAAAGAGAATCAGACACACAGAGCACATTGAGTACGGACAACACGGTTGTATACATGGTATCATACAACGGGGAGTATCTTAGCATTTACAGTCTCAGAGGTCAATGTACTCAACAACGCACTGTTAGAAGACACTTCAAGCACAATAGTGTTATAAGGTTGTTCGATAGACAGAGTTGATCCCCTCCGTGTCATCTGTCCGTTTGTGTCCAAAATACTAACATCTGGACTCCATTGGGCGCATTTTGGTGAGTCTTTTAGGGGGATTTCATCGATTCGGTTCCAATTCTCACATCAAATGACCGTCTTTCCTCATCTAAGGGAGAACATTGAGGACATCTGGTGAGGAAAGGAGAGAGATAAGGGAGGAGGAGAGAGTCCAGACAACAAAGACAATGAGAAGAAAGAGAGGGAGACTGCATACAATTTGCGCATCCCGCACAAGAAGCTTCTTCCAATGAGCCAATCGATCCAATCGTCCCCAATGGTAATAAACAAACCAATGACTATCGTATACCAATATGGACAAGATTTAGCCATTAAGGACTGATGTTCTAGTGAACACAATGAGATATCGATACTAAAATGTAAAGGCGACGAAGGAGGCTGGATTGGAATAGCCTCGCAAGACGGACTTTTCCCGCTCAATGTAGTACGGCATTGGAAAGCAATAATAGATAATAAATTAATATGTGTACTAAACTGAGAAGAGGTGCAGTCAGGTGAACAACTCATTTTTCTTCTCCTCCTATCTCTGCAAATCAGCGATGATTCATTCTTACACAAAAGAGCGTCAAGTCATTTTCCAAAACAGTTGTTCATATTAAGGAATGGCGGGAAAAGAGGATGGAATGATGATGAGAAGGATGGAAAAGGAAAGGAAAGGAAAGGAACATGTTAGAAGGTAAGGGAATTTGGAGTGGTAAACATGACAAAGAGAAGAGAGAAGAGACAGACGGGTGGAAAGAGAAGAGAGAAGAGAAGGAGAGACTGACTCATCAAGGGACAACCACTCTCTCTCTCTCTCTCTCTCTCTCTCTCTCTCTCTCTCTCTCTCCATTTCCATACTCGCCCTTCAGGCCATGGTCAATTCAGTCTGGAAGGAAGGAAGACAAGACAAGATGAAGAGAAGAGAAGCGAGAAGAGTTCATCGAGTCATACGAATAATGGCCCCTCCAATCACTCCTCAAGTAATGGGAGAGAAGAGTTGGAAGAGAAGAGATCTCACATTGAGTCATTGCAAGAAGAGGAAAGAGGGTCCAATACGAAGACTCTAATTAGAGGGATGTCCCTATAATAGGAAGGTTCAAGAGAGGATAACCATGAATCGGTTGCCCTTTCTCCACAAGAATATACTGGAGGAGAGATGGAGCCATGAAGGGATGTCTGGGATAAAAGACATGACATACGATCGCGTTGGTATGCAGAGATTGATGAATGAGAGGCAGTCATCCAATCTTATTCCCTACAACCAATGTCCACTACACGTACTCCTCATTATGGGAGCTAAGCAAATCTAACCGGGATGGCGAAATGTTCCCAAAGACTCAACTGGACAAGACCCACTCCTCTTTCGCAATACTTCGAGTAAGATTCGTGAGAACACACGTTTAGTGACCAAAGTCGGGAGAGATGGAATCAACATTCCGAAAAGGGAAACGTGGAGATGAAATGGACCTATTGACCTTTGAGATGTTGATGAAGATGGTATAAATGGAAGAGTAGAAGAGGGAAGACAAAGGAAAAAGAAGCCAAGAGGCACTCTCGATAGGCAGACAAGAGACATAATGAGGCGGTCACTTAGATGGAACCGCCATTGCTTCGATTCTTCTGAATGGAAAAGGGCAATGATATTCTGTGACATCTGGTGTCTGGATAATACAAAGACATCAGAACACACCGTCGCCAACTTAGGATAAACATTCGCGCGTTCAAATGAGACCAATATGAATGTAAACAACTAACTGAAAAACGAAAACGGCGTCAAACGAGTCCGACAAGAAAGATTATGAAGATCAACATGATAGTCACAAATCTTATCTGAAATTCACACGTAAAATACGAATTAGTCGAAGGGGAACGGGCCAATAGACACAAATCTAACAGGTTCGCGCTCGAGAAAAAACATGAACCGTAATGCATCAATAATACCGGATTTTTGTAGGACCGGCTTTTCGTTTACAGTTTTGAACCTTTTCCGCGGACAGGAGTGTCAGATGGATGAACGGAATTTTATTTACGGTTCTACATCTGTGCAGAGGTTTTGAGGTCATTTTTTGGTTGATCTGCAATGGTTTGTCCACAGTTCACACGCCCGTCCTCACGCTGTCCAAACACTTGTCTATCGTCGGGAGTCACAAAGGTGCCCTCTCCCCCCATCCAGATAGTCTCTTCTTCTTCTTCTTCTTCTTCTTCTATCGGCCTTCCGGTTCGCACCAACAATGAGAATGCTCTTCTCAGTTTCACTTTCGGCGACGAATCTTCGAGGAAGAAGACGGTTCCCTCTGGAAGATCATTCAAAGACTTTCCCTTCTTACAGTACTCCCAATCTCTCCTGAAGTAGTTGTCCTCATCTCCTCAATCTCCTTGTTCTCCCCCTCAGAACCTGCCAATCCTTGTCCTTTTCCTTGTCGAGATTGTCCAAACGAACGAAGTGAAGACAATACTTCGTGTTCAATCCCTTCTCTTCTGCCATATCCATTCATTTCTTCATCTGTTCTAATTGTGTCAGTCGTTCCACAACATTCCCTTGAGTCTTGATTGGGGCGCCTTCAGTTCCTTCTTCTTATATTTTCTTCCCTCCAGGTGGTCTTCTTCTCTTTTCATTCATTTCCATTCCCATCACACATTTTGTGAATCCTCATGAGAAAGTGTGGAATAATTCCTTTCTCCAGTTCAACTTGATTGACAGCATCATTATACACCTTCTTCTTCTTCTTATTCTTTCTCATCTCAATTTACTCTCGTGTCCGGTTATATGGAATGAATGAATGTTTCTTCTTTGCTCCTTTCACTTGACCATAAGAATAAAATGACTTCTGTCGTATCCCTCAAGTTCTGCCACTAGGATCATGCATTCCCTCAGGAAACTCTCATTTACAGCCTCCTCCTCCTTCTCCTTTTACTGTCCTCGGGAATTGTCTCCTTCTTCCCTCATTCCAATAGTTGTTCTGTTTGACTTCTTCTCTTTCTTCAGTGGCATTCCTTCAATGGAATTATCTTCTCTCTCGAATGTAACAATTCATGTCTCCTGCTGAGTCTTTCCATTCATTCTTCCTTCAACTCCCTCTGGTCATTCCTTGTCACTCCTGTCTTTCAGTCGGTCACTTTCCCTGACAAGTCTCTCTTTCTCTGTTCTCACTCCATTCCCCTTATCTCTCTTCATACCTCACAAGTTCGTTCTGTTATGGCATAAAGTGCGTATTTGTCTGTATCCTTCCCCTCATTCATTCACTCAATCTTCCTCAATACCGCCTCTCACAAGAAGTGTGTGAATGCCAAGTAGAGAGTGTAACGTTGATAGTTGTCCCTTCTCCCCACCGCCCAATGAGTAGTCCAACACCCATCTTCCCCTTAGAGTTCTCCCATATTTTTCGTAAGCTCAGTTATAAATCAACCTCTATATATTGTGCTTGAAACTTATTCTGAATCATAAGTAATGATTGTTCAGAGAAACGATGAAATAACAGCAAATGAGAGAGTGCGTAGAACGAAATTGAGAGTAGTTTCCTACTCAGTATATCAGTTTAGTTTACATGCGTAATAAATAACAAGTGAATTTCCCCTCATATCAAACACATATTGTCCAAGTTTTGAACTGAACTGTTATAATACTTTGTGTGATTGTCGAGTGTTCTGATTGTATTGACATGTAGACCCTGTCTTCTTCTAATCTCTTCCTCTTCCTCCCTCAAAATGCAACCTTCGTTTGTCTTTCCTCTTTGACATTGTGACCAACTCCCGTTTTCCCCGTTAACTCATCTCAATTTCAGTCTGAATCCCTTGTCATCTTCTTCTTCATTCAAACGGAACATCCTGGGTGAGTCGATTGATAAGGAATAAGCTTCGTTTTCATATTCACGTCCACCTTAACTGATAATGAAGACTAATTCATACTGTGAGTCTCTTTCTGGAATGATTGTCTATGTGAATTAGAGTGAAAGGGTACAAATGCCATTCTCTTCTTTCTTTCCTCTACTCGTTTGGTATGAGCACTCGTAATGGGAACAACTACCTATTGCATACCATCAAGTCAAAGATACTCTCTTCTATCACTCATTCCTCTTCATTGTCTTGTCTTTTCTTCTTGCGCAATACAAGACTAAAGGGGGTTTACACCCCAGGTAAAGGATAGACAACCAGACGCCCAATGGGGCTTCGTTGTGTGTATTGCGGTATGATCATAGGGAATGTATTGCCTTGATTGTCATGTCTACTAATCAACCTCCTCTCAATCCCTTCAACTCTCAACGTCTTCTTATCTTCAACGATTGTCATTCTCGTTTTGGTCGTCCTTTGACCCTTTTCATTCTTATCAACACAGTTTCATCCATTCATTCTGCCCACTCAAACCCCTTCACAAGCCCCTTTCCTTTCACAAATATGACCATCAATATCTGTCCCTAGGTCGTTCCGATACATTGCAGAGAAGTCTCATACAAACATAGAGACTGGGTGGGGGGATTACTTGTGACGTCACTACAAAGTCTCTTTTATGGCAACGACTCAATAGACCTTCTCTGTTCACACGAAATGATTGTACATTCCCCCTCCCTACTATAGTATCCCCTCCCTGAATGAAGCCATGATAGTAATTATCAGTCAGTGCTTTCACTTCAAAACAACTTAGATTATTGACTGAGAAGGGAAAGGTTTATCACTATACAATGGGTACTCGAATGGTCAAAAACACTGTCTGGCCATTTGTGAATGAGGAAATATTATCACTTCGAGACACGTGTCCGATTGTTTACTGTAGTCATGAGTCCCTTTGATGGGGAAGCGACCAATGCACCCGTATCAGGGATAGTATGTACTATAAGAGTACAATTCTCACCTCTAAGTGTACGTAAGGATGTTACAGAGTGAGGCCTCAACCAGAAGACACTTCCTATTACAGTATCCCCCTGGCAGTACCATCTTCGTACAGTGCTCCTTTGGAAGTACCTTTCCCTTACAGTACCTCCTATAAGTACCTTTGCCTTTGTGTATAGTCAGCTTGGTTATTGGATCTGTCCCTCTCGTTCAATCTGTGCAGTCATAGTAGTCCCTTCTACCGCATTCAGTTCTCTGTCGGTTCTCCTTTATCTTCCCTTTCTCCTAATTGCCATGGTTCTCCCTTCTGACTACACATGTAATGGGCTGACTTGTTTCTCTTGGGTAATACGGGGGCCGCCCCCCCCCCGGGGGAGGGGGCGGGGGGGCGGGGGGCGGGGGGGTGGTGGGTGTGAGGGGGGGGGGGGGGTGGGGGGTGTTGG